>OU343045.1:6504260-6794868 GCA_910593735.2 Ectemnius lituratus
CATTTCCGAGTGGTCTCTCCTTGGTAGTTTGAAAAGGGGCTGCGCGAGACGCTATCGCTCTTGGTTGTGCGGACACACAGGAAGGTATCATTACTGATGGGTAGAACGGGAGAATTATCGCAAGAGTAGCGAACAAATGAGCGAGTGTTAAGTCCTTTTACCCAGGGTGTACTTGGCCCTATTTATCAGGGGATTTGAATGAATACACTCGGAAGGCTCGTAGCCGGAGCTCCTCGCCGCTTTTCCATTCACCAAGGCAAGCACCCATTCACAGGAAACGCTCTCTCCCGGCGACCCACTTCCTCTCTTTCTCTCTCTCTCTCTCTCTCACTCTCCTTTTTTTTGCCACCCTTCAACCGAAGCTTTTCGAACTTCTCTACGAATATATCTGGTTTCAAGAAACTAACTGTTAAGTCTACGAGTTCTAGTTTCCAAGTTTTACATCGATTGACATGTCCGTTGTAAAAGGATCGATAGCACGATTATGAATGATATTGTTCCCGTAATTAGTAGGTGAACGGAACGTTCTCTCTTCATGAAATGAATTAATAATAACAAGGTTAAATATAGTGGCGAGCTCGTCGCGCTAGGTTATCGATCATTCGGCAGACAACGCTGCCATAGAATATTTACCAGTGTAGAATAACCCGAACTCTCTCACTCACACACACATAGACACAGACACATTATATGTTGGAAAAGGGGGGGGGGCGTCACGGCGAGCATGAAAGCCGCTTTCCGACGCCTTTCAGCCCCGCTAATAACAATCGCACTCTGAAACCTAATAGTTGCCGAACGCCCGTTGAAACTGTACTCGCATCGCTCTAACCAAACCACCGTTTACCATGTGGTGCCAAGGCCTTCGATCAAGAATACTATAGATCGTTCCTAACTGATAAATCAGAGATGGCGTTGTGGTCGGAGCCAATGGATACCTTGGTCTCGGTGTGAAAAGTTTGCAAGCGTCGGTGGAAAAAAATGAATCCAGCTTGATTTATCGGTGGGGAATATCGCGGACCGCCTAGTTATTATGTACAGAGGCCGCTTCCGTGACGGGAGGCTATTTTTCAAGCGGGGGGAGGAATACTTGCGGAGCCCCGACACTCTAATCGATCTGTAAATAGCAGAGACGGCTTCCAACGTCGACTCTCTCTCTCTCTCTCTCTGCGCCCTCCTTCAACCTTCGACGTCCCAATCATTATGCTTTCATTCTTTTATCCTCTCTTCTTCTTTTTTTTGTTTCATTTCTTCGCGGAGTACTTGTAAACGTAGTATAACATAAAGTGTTCTTTGAGTTGGAAACATATTATACAATATAGGAATTATTAAAGGCTTGTTTGTATCTTTTGAAGTCAGTTTCAATAGAATCGTAAAGCAGTATTGATAGAAAAGGAACTACAATAGGAATTCAAATAAATATTCCGCGGACATAATTCTTTGTATGTAGAACGAAAGTGCAACAGGAGCGAACGGTGTCCCTATCGGGTTGGGGCGTATTCTTATCGTAGTGTATATCGAGCCGAATACTTTCGTGTACTGCATAAAACTTGGATATCCTACCCGAACCGAATCTATTTCCAGCTTCCCTCGCACGGCTTTCGGCCTCTCGCGCAAAATGCAACCACACGTACCTTCCGAGAAATAGCTGAAGCGCGTCGCGGCGCATTTCTATGAACGGGGCGCGCGCGCGCGACTCGACACCCATGTTGGAGATTCGAATGCCGGGCTTATTGTTAACCCGAAAATTGAAGAGCGATGTTTCATACGAGCGACCACTATTTGCCCCGAGCTCTTGCACACCGCAAGCGGTGGTTTTCGCTTTCGAAGAATAACAGTGAGATCGGCCACCGCAAACCCCGGCGGCGCTAGTGGCGTTCGACAAAAACAGCAGAGTTGTTAAGTATTCAGGAACACGCAATAATAAAAGAGCGCGAAAACATAAAGGCGTAGTACGATCGATCGCCGCGAGAGGCGCCACCTACTGGAAATCTTTAACTTGTGATATATTTATCTTTATCTGCTTTATGACTATTCCTCCAATCCTAGCGCTCTTATAGCTTTGTCCAGTGCATAAGCAATCACAACTGATGACAGTAATGTTTTCCGGGCGACGGCAATGTGAAAGGCTGCTGGGCTATTCCAACGGAGAATGAAAGGGACCAGCGAGAGATAGGAAAGCAGTGTAACCCGCGCATTCGGAAAACAGTATTTCCCGACTCTGAAGTTTTTATTCCGTGGTACGTTCACCTGCAACACTTTTATACGGATTGCCGGGGAAACAAGTTTCCTGGCTCGCCCGCCACCGCTATCTCTCCCGTGAAATATTTAATCCGCCGCTTTCATTCGGATGCACGCGTGCAGTCCGCCAACGCATTCCTTTATGGCCCACCTTTGATACGCTTTTCATGGAGTTTCCGGCCCGCACAGTTCTCCGCGAGCATTTATTAAAGTGGAATCAGTGCACCTTCCCCTCAACGACGCTGGACAATTGGAAATGCGCCTTTTCAGGTTTCTCTAACCTATAAAATCATTACGAATCATTACTGTAATCGTCGTCTTTGTCTTTAAAACTAAGTCTTATTATATCAATTAAACAAAGGGAATTAAATGTTTCATTGTTCATAAATTAGTTTTCGCGAGCATTTTCATCGTTAGAAAAAGCTGTTGGTTAGCTTTTCGGCAAATCAAATGCAGTTTATGGATGCGAGGATCAAATGGACAGAACATTTCGAGGTTCGCCGGTTTGGAATGCGGGAATGCAAGAAGGCTGGCCCGATGTAGCGAGAATTTTCCAGTTTCCCTATATCGCGCGCTCGAGCCAATGCGGCACACAACTCAGCCCCTCGAATGCTTCGGTTAACCATTGAAAATTATTCCAATCGTTCCGGGAATGAAAGCGGCTGCGGCAACCGCACCCTGAATTGTTTCCTCCTAATTCGTGATTCCCACCCACATTCTAGCATATCTCATCCGTTCATATATGTATTTTTCATCGGACTAAAATGAATTTCGAGATGAGATCTCTTCTTTTTCAAACAAAGATTATATTATCATTTATACATTATATTATTTTATAGGTATAACAAAATCATCATTTACAATGAAATTAATATCGAAGAATTCAAAAGACGTCATCAAGTTTAGCTTGCAAGCCAACCAATCTTCTCATCGACAGAGGGTTCCTTCCGGTTCGAAGGAGGACATTAGATGTCAGTTAAAGTGGCGATCGGTCCTACATGTCATCGACTAAGTCATTCGACTCACGTACTCTCACGGTAATATACGTCGAACACGTGCTCCACGCTCTTCAGGGTTAAGGATCGAATATATGTAAGGGCGAATACCGCAAGGTTTACCTTCGCTCGAAACTAAACAAGCGTGTATAGTTGAAACCTTCAAACATCGGAAGTCCATCACCGCTCATAGAAATTATGAAAATATTGTATATTAATATTGTATTATATGATAAAAGAATGTCTGTATTGTTTATGCTATTGTTATAAGTTATACTTTGTACTGTTAGTATATGTAATGGTAAAGTCCAGCGGGAACAACGGTGAGTTTAATCTTTTTCTGACTTGCCAAGCCAAGTGGCTCAATGTTGCCGGACCTTTTTGCTACTCGGTAATAATAGCCGAGCTCGGGCTCTGTGGTCTCTTTGACGATGGGCAAGCAAGTTTTTCTACACGCATGTCGGATTAATATAGTTGAGTGAGAAAGGCAATAGGGGGGGGGGGGGGGGGGGCGGGGGTAGTTCTCGCAAGCAAATGGCAGAGACTTTGATTCGCAAAAAAGCTCGAGCACCCCGCGAAGAGCTAACCGAGCGCGTCCCGCGCGGACTCTTTGTGAACGGTGTGCTAGTAAAATTCCACGCGCGCCAGTCTGCTCGCTTATCCGTGCGAGGTTTTTGTTGCGTTAAAATTGGCGTGCGCTACCACACGCTTGCCGATCGTGAAATAGGTCGGATCGCGTGTCCCCCGGAAGTTCCGATGTTCCCCTCCCCTTCCCCTCCCCCGGAAACGTCGATTTTAATTCGAGCAAACGCCGAGGTCGAAACGTCAATGTCCCCTCCGGAGTTTCTATTCCATTGCGAACACGACCCGTTTCCACCTCGGCTTTTACTAGGCTTGGCCGGCAGCTTCCACTCAAAATAGCTGACAAGCCAAATATTTGAGGTGCACTTGACTTTCTGAAACAGTGTTAGAACCACCGTTATGACACATTCGTTATTAGACTTATAGCCAACGGGTCTAGGTCAGCTTGGTACTCGTCTTTCTTTCCAAGTTAACCTCGGGCTTATTAATTTACTTAGTAATTCGTCTCTTCTGAATAAAAGAAGTTCAATTAATCATCGATAGTATTAATCTGAAGGACCCCTGAAAATCTAAACCATCGAGAGGACATCCTTAATTAATAAAAAGCTTTGAAAAGGTGGGGGTGGGGGGTGGGGGTGGGAAAAAGAATGTGTTGGTGAAGGATAGAACAAGCGGGAGGAGATTCGTCCGAAAGCGCTGACTCGCGAACTAAAATGCGAGCTTCCGGCGGGCGCAAATAGCCGTCTCTCGGCCGCGGCAATCCATCCGTCATGTACAATCCATAGCAGATGATCGATTCCCCCGGCATATATATCCGTAGGAATTTCCATCGGCGGGCAAAAAAATAAACAGGCATACATCGTTTCCTGACGGATGGGAGTCCGTCAATAACCGTTACCGGATGCGAGCGCAACATTTTTAATCCTCGGCGAGCCGCCCCCCCCCGATTCCTATCGGCGTCATCCTCTGCAACGATGGCCCCTGTGTTACGAGAAACCAAAACTATACCTACCAATCCGGGAATTGCCCTGAGTGGGGATTCTCTAGTTTCTGAACTCTTATAAAGTTAGTTATAAAAAATAAGAGATAAATATTAATGAAGTTAGAAATCACTCGAGTTTAGTCGAAGACCTAACCAAAAAAAAAAAAAAGGGAAGTCTTTCGCTTGTCATCTTGGCAACACGATCGTTTTTTCCTTTCCCCCTCTTCAATGTAGAAGAAAACCGACGACGGTCCTCGACGCTTCGGCGTCGGCGATATCGCTCTCAATACGCTTGAGGGAGCATTGCGTCTGATGTGCTTTCATCAGAACGATAGACGCTTCGCGACGGGCGTGATCGAGGGCTCAAAAGGGAGGCTGCTTCTGCTGCGGTGTGTGTGTGTGTGTGTGTGCGCGCGCGCGAGACGAGAAGGTTGGAAAAAGCGACGACACAATGCTTCCTCCTTTCGCGCCATGGAAAATCGAGCCAGGACTTTCTCCGAATGAGAACGAACAACACACTTCAGAGAGAAAATGATATACAATCCTGGCGAGATGCAACTCTTATTCCAACGATTCCTCTGTCATTCAATTCGTAGAAATGTTAGAGAGTAGCCACAATTGTTGAAGAGAGAGAGAGAGAGAGAGAGAGATAGAGAACTCTGTGGATGATAAAATATGTATCCGTGCTCCAGATTTATAATTCAGCCGGTCTATCCTATGCCCGAGACATCTCCTGAAAGGGATCTGTGTCAAGGATGTTAAAGCAATGGAACACACAGACACAGTTTGTTGAGTGGATTTTCCTTTATCATTGTCAATGTTGTAGTTTCCTTTTACAAAGCTTTCTTTCTCTCAGTTTATCGCGTAGTTATGCAATCATTATCGGAGAATTCACGATGTTTAAGTATTATATAATTAATCGATTTCGAATTGGTTTCTGTCGAAGAATTTGTAAAAACCTTTTCGAAATTCTAGGTTTTTTTTTTTATTTTGGGCGGGGAAAAAATGGGATAACTAGTTTAAGGGTGGCGTCAGTTTCTATGCTATTTCGTCCGCGAAAGCTATCGAGTGTCAGACAACGACGCCTGTGAGGGAAATTACAGGGAGCCGATAGAGAAGACAGTGCGGCTGCTGCTCTTCCTCGTTTTTCATTGTAGCGCGCGGGCTTTCTTCTCGTTCGAGTCGAACGTGCGCCTTTTATCTGGCGTGGTCGTTTCCTTTTCTCGCCTCTCTCTCTCTCTCTCTCTCTCTATTTTCTGACTTCCTTCACCGATTTGGCACGCCCTTTTTCTCTCTCGTCTGCTATCTCTCTTCTTCGCGAGACCGCTCGCGCCCGACGGATGTCTCATTTGATTCGATCCTCTTCCGCCGCGACGGGAATAAAAATACGCGCTCCGACGCATGAAAAACTAGCAGGGAATTTTTATTGAAGATGACTTAAATCAAAGATTCTATTTCAATATATCGTCGAATATTAATTAGAAGAAATTCACTAGCGTTAGAATCATCATTCCTATCGCAATGGAATAGGCTCCGATGTTACTGCCTTCCATTTCAGCACGTACGTTTACGTTTTAGCCTCGGCAAAAGGAAAAAGTCTGTGTTGCAGTAGCTGCGGACGAGTTGCGAACTCGCTCGAGAGGACGGTTAACGACGACCTCTCGAAACATCTCTCGCATGCCTTACCACACACACACACACACACACACACACATATATATATATACGCGTAGACAGATTCGTGGGGATGCAGGGCGTTTTTCCGCACTCGAGGGAAAACTCTGTCGGGTTTAAGGAAAAAATGGAAAGCACTCTACTGCCGCGACGCGTCTATGTATGCGTGTGTGTTCATAGTAGAGAATTTACCGAGGATTTCGTGAGAGTTGCCACTCCTTGGCAAAAGCCCACTGTATTGGTTTCGAGTCATTAATCGATGATACTTGTATAAAATAAAAACTACTAAAAAGCTAGTTTTTAATTCTTTAAAATATGAGAGAGAGAGAGAGAGAGAGAGAGAGAGAATATTTCGGTCAAGTAAATGACAGACTTAATTGCTGAGGTGGTCCCAAGTCGATTTCAAGTAACCTCGAATCATGCAAACGAGGTAGAAAGGGCTTGGCGTCGGAAGTTCGCTAATTCTCGACTGGCAGGATTGCTTTAATAATTCCAACGGAATCTACCAAGCCGGAAATCCGGGTGCAATGTTAAAACTTGGCAGGAATGCCTTTCCCTTCTGAGCGGCTGGTACAAGGAGCGGTTTTGGAAAATGCCGAGGAGAGCAACTAGGTACGAGTAAGAAACGAGGATGGTTCTCTTGGGAGTGCTAACACAGCTCGGTAGTCGGATGCACTCTGGAAAACCGAATGTAAATGGCCCGTGTTGCAGCCGACTTAATTAATTAAGTCGATCCCAAAGCCTTCCGTGACCA
The DNA here is from genome assembly GCA_910593735.2 of Ectemnius lituratus. Lineage (NCBI taxonomy): Eukaryota > Metazoa > Arthropoda > Insecta > Hymenoptera > Crabronidae > Ectemnius > Ectemnius lituratus. The sequence continues at coordinate 6,511,486 of OU343045.1, forward strand.
CTTTCCTTCCTCACCCTTTTTACCCCAGAGCGCTTCCTTTGGGAGCTTTCATCATTTGATGGATGCACTAAGCTTTTCTGTTAAACCGATCGTTCCCTGTCAATACCTTTTAACTTTTAACCTTCTCATCGTTTTCCGATATACTAAATTCAAGCAGAATTTATATTTACACATTATTTATAAGTAATATAATCGGAGAAGTTTCAAAACAGTAAGAAAATTCCTGGCTGAAGCATTTATTCCCTTCCGGAAATCCGGCACTGCCACCCCCAACTGCTATACAGATCTCTCCTCCAGCTACCCCCGGCCGGTTTTTATGGGTTGGCGGGCCGATTATTAGACGTGTCTCGTTTCCATAAAGAAAGCCGCCGCCGCCGCTGCCGCCGGGGGCCAGCTGGAACTTGTATTAAGTTGTAATTTTATTATGACGACATAACTCGCCGGAGGAGGTTGGCCTCTTTAAAAAAGTTCCACGTCGAAATTAAGCCTGTTTCCTTGGGCTTCGGTATCCAAATTGATTCTCCTGCTCGGCAAGCTAAATCAATTAATAGAAGCTTGTTTTTTTTCCTTTACCTTGTACGATATCGTTTAAACTAGTTCGTTGAGAATGCCGAAATATTTATTGGAAACGATCGATCAATGAAAAAGGGCGAAATCTTAACGGAAGTCTCAGGACGAAGTGTTTCCAAGGAAAGTTTGGTCGTTAAGATGGATTTTTTGGTGAGAGGGGAGAGGTTAACTCAGCCCCCATCTGCAGATTAATTTTCTACGAGCTCGTAATTAAGGGCTCTTCTCTCTCGCTCGGTCGTGTCCGCCTTCTTAAATCATTTACGACGCCGACGCGACAACTTTGGCCTCTTTCAGATTTTTTAATTGCAATAACCCTTTTCTAACCTTAAAAGTAACTCCTCGAGTTTTATTTATTGTCCAACTTATACAATACTTCTCATGAAAATCATTTATAATACAAGAAATAGATATTATCTAGAAACAAGATTGTTCTATATTATCTTGAATTATTCTTACAGCAAGAACGGTTACGTGTGCGTGATGTTCCACCGCAGGGACAAGCACGTGATCGAGATGCAGCTGTCCAATTGGACCCAGCAGCCCGACGACGTGTGCAACTCGAGTAGCTTCAACTCCCATTCGACGCCGTACACGACGTTCATTAGTAAGTCAATTACGATCATTTATTAACTCCCAGCCGCAGCTGCCGTAGGAATATTTCCCCGGCTTCCCACTCCAGTCGACGTAGCTGTATTACTAACGCTCACTCTCTCACTCGCGTATGTATATATACATACATATATATATATATATATGTATATGTATATGTGGGAGGCTCGGGCGGGCTAAATAACGAAATCGTTAAATGCTCCTGACAGACTGCCGTTAATTAATGCGCCCTCTTCTCCCTCCACACACACACACACACACACATACACACATATGTTCATACATTGGATGCACAGACCCACAGAGAGAAAGAGAGACTCGTTATCCAGGGCGACAATTGGTTTAGAGGAGCGACAATGTTTTTTCACCCGCAGAACGATATTTAGACTTCGAAGCGAGCGATCGACTCCAGCCGAATAATTGCTGGTGAAGGCAACAGAAGCGCCGCGAGCATTTATGTCGATTGCTTTTAACAGAAGCGGAGACCCCTCACATGCGTTCGATAGACGTTTCCCATTTCGATTCCGTTACATTACGCCCGATGGAATCGATGTCGCTCGCCAGTCTGTTTCCATGAAGAGAGAGAGGAGAGGAGAGGAGAGGGTGATGGGGAGGGGGAAGAGGAGGAGGAATATCCTGTCGGAGAGATAAACGCCCGGGCGAACCGACCCTTAAGTACAAGCCTTGAATCCCTGTTTGCGCGCTCTGGTAAAACTTTCTACCCAGGAAAAGTAGCGTACTTAACGTCCTGGACCAATAAAAAATCAGACCCCCTCCACCACCGCCATCTTTACCATCTTCTACTTCCGACGGTGGTGCCGTTCTCTATCTTGCCCAAGGCCTTTTTAGCAACTATTGCGCGAGATTTCAAGTGACTAAACTCCACTTAAGTTACTCCTCTTACCCGACCCAACTTTCTCTAAACTGAAAAACACTCCGTTATGTGCATTATTCAGCAACCCCAACCTTTTGTCGGCTGAATCCCCTTCAAGCCCCACCACTCCGGAAGCTGCGTTTAATAGCTACTTTCATGGAGTAACTGATCTTCTTACTGGGATCATTAAGTGTAAGAGGATCGAAATGCAAGACTTTGTGTTTTAGATGTAAAGTAATATTTAAATATACTGTTTAATGAAAGTGTTTATGTTGACAGCTTCCGATCCAATGACAAGACAGTGTCCGAATCTCGGTCGTTACGAGATCGTTTCGGTGTTCGAGCAGAGAAACCAACAGGCTGACGATACGTTGCCATTGGACAATAGCGAAGCGAATCTCCCTGTGAACGCTGCAGAGGTACAGGATGTCCGAGTGACGTCGACGCTTTACCCTGGTCGATGCCGTCACGGCGTTCGTAGACTCGACATCGGATGCACGACACCCGACCGAATGGAATTCGCAACACCTTGCAGGGACGAACCACCGTCAGGTAATACAACTGTTTCTTTTGTTGTTTTGACAAATATACAAAAATTGAAAGAGGTTAAAATGTTAGGTTAGAACGCGCAGTTAATTCAAGAGATTTCTTTCGTAAGAAACCGTGCGACTTGGACTCTTTCTCTTTTTTCGCGCTGTGTAGGAGAGTGTTCGTGGGTGATAGAAAACAAATGGACCCCGTAAATCCAAACGGCACGTCGATATCTCGGTTACCACTGCGACTGACGATCCTTTATCGGACTGGCAAGATAGGAAGATGAGAATTTACAGCGTCCGAGTGGCAGTTTACGATTTCAGCAGCTCCCGCTGCGGAAGAAGCGGAATTGACTGGTGCTTTCACAAACAGCCGCCTCGAATTCCCAATTGAGCCGCTGCCGCCGGAATAACGTTTCATCGTGCTATCGGATAACAGTCACATCTCCTGGGCTCTCTCGCCTACTCAATATCAATGCTCGCCCGATGCGACTGTAAAAAAAAAGCGCGGCGAGGGGAAAGGCCGGAAATTTCTCTTTGTGAGAAGTTCCGTGCACGCATTGCATTTTGCAATGCGAGTTATACAAGCTCGATGTGATATTAGATTGCACTTGATTTTTGTTATACTGATTTTGAAGAATGATTTGATTCCTTTTACAGAATATTGGTGTCATGGAAGTTGGATGGAAAACGACACGGTTTACTTAGTGGCGAGTACCGACGCGGGACGTTATTGTCTCGTCTACAGTGTGTCGATTGCATCAGCCGGGCGTCGAGAACTCTCGGTCACTGGTCATCTCGCATCCTGTCCGAGAGCCTTTCATCGACATCCTGTCGAATGGCAGGTTAACCTCACATCATACGGTGAATATCTTCTTAAGTTTTTTAAATATTTCAACTTTCAAATACGAATGAACTTTCGAAAAAGTATCGAAAGGAAAATGAAGTGAATTCGCCGCGGTATATTTGCCAGTTGAAGTCCAAGTGCGAGTTAATTGCTGGCCGATTTGGCATCGGTTATTAATTATCGTTCACTAATGCGGAAAGTAGGAAGTCGTCGTTCGCTCTGCGATTAATGGGCTATTTACTTTACGCCGAGTAGAAACGGCTGAGGGAAAAGAGATTGCGACCTACATTTCCCCAAGTGAAACAGAGAGAAAGAGAGAGAGAGAGAGAGAGAGAGAGAGAGAGAGAGAGAGAGAGAGAGAGAGAGAGAAATAGAGAATGCCTGAATACCAAGTACGCTTTAAGCGTACGCCAAGCACAGCGATATTTTTCAATGAATCTCCGCGTCAGTATTATGTATCCAGCGCATACTACTGATAGTACGACTTTGAGAAATTACGAGTGGAGTATTCCCTTGGCGAACCATCCCGATTTCCTCTCTCCTTGAATCATTTCCGTCCAAGTTGAGCCGAACGGAAAACTGATAATGGAATCCGGGAAATAGCGATGAAAACATATGCAATTCTATTTAGCAATTCAATATTTTCTATCCAACTAATTCCTTGGAAATATCTATTACAGCGCAATGCGGCGAGATTTCAACAGCGACGTCGTGGACGTATCGAGCACCGGCCAATCTTTACAACGTGACTTTGGTGCTCGGCATCCTCTTCGGCAAGTACATCGCCAGGTGATGCTACTGAGCCCGCAAACGCCACGCCCAGGCGACAGTTTAATACTCAACGAAGGCCGGCGAACGAGAAGAAAATAAAAGAAAGAAAGAAAGAAAGAAAGAAAGAAAGAAAGAAAGAAAGAAAGAAAGAGAAAAGGTTAAACAACTGACTAGTACTTTCAAAAAGTGTTGTCCGCGTGGTTAAACGACATGGCCGGTAGCGGACCGGATGCAGAAAGTATCTACTAATCAAGCCTAGTGTTTTAAGTGAGCATAAGAGACCGCGGAGACTCGCAGTCCTTGCCAACTAAAAAAGAACTGCCAACTGTCGAGAAAAAACATCGCGCGTCAAACCCACCGCGCGATAACATCCAACGATGTCATACTATCTCTGTGTGCCCGCATCCAGTGTGTGTCTGTGTGTGTTTGCTGCGTGGTTGGATGCAAGAGAGAGAGAGAGAGAGAGAGAGATTTAGTACGTCTGTCCAAGTGCTGCGAATGTGGCGGTGCCTTGGCCGAAGGAGACTTTACGGGTGTACATAAATACCGATGCGTTCGCTCCTCTCCCCCTTCGCGAAACATAAACTTCAACCCTCGACCCACATTACCGCACCGTCTGAAATTCCCATTCCCAGTTCCATTTCCCTGTGAGCACTGCCCGTTCTTACTAGAATTACACCGACACTTGTTTTTTTCCTCCCAACATCTCTCTCGCGCGCGCGCGCGCGCGCGCCCGCGAGTACCTTCGCAGTTTGGTTTTTTACGTCACGCGAAAGGTTGCTGCTTTTGATGTTTGAGATCTTCCGACGATCCACTAGGTAATGTTGAAAAAGAGTGTCAGGGTGCGAACGCAAGCGGATATTGTGGGACACGTTGTATAATAGAGAAACTAATAAAGGTGCTGGGGCCAATATTATACGAATTGAATGCGCGACAGAGTGCGATAGATAGAACGAATGGGACTAGAATGAGTGTTTTGGAAAGTGGCCGGAAACGAGAGCGACAGTAGCGAAGAATAGGAAGAGAGAGAGAAAAGGGTTGATAACGCAGAGTCTTAGAGGTACCTATTTAGAACGATGTGGCCGCCACATTCGCAGAGTAAGCGCGCCCCACCGCTGGTTATTCATTCATTTATTATCGTTGGTAATAAGAATCAAGAAAAACAAATCTTCTTGATTTTAATTACAAGTGGACGTTTTCCGACCTTCCTTTGGTATTTCCCTGTTCAACCTCTCCGAGCGGATCCCCGAAACCCGGTTGGAAGATTCCCCCCTGCGACTATATCCGAATTATTCGATAACAACGATTCCTTCGGACTATTTTTCTTTGGAACATTTATCTATTATAATGAAAGTGAATGCGTAGTAATTCACGCAAAGGTCGAATGTCAGTTTAATCCATTATATCCCCGCATGCCAGGGAATTGAGTATAAAGGAGAGAATAGACATTGAGAGAGAGAGGCAGAAAGGAGGGGTAGAAAGATAGGGGTTTGGAATCTGTAAAGCGGCACGCGTCGTCGGGGCCGATATGATTGTTACAAATGCATTCAGGCAAAAAATGGGTCGAATCGACAGAGCCGGCAATGCTGCTCTGGTGTTGGTTCTAAAGGCCGTCGAGGGATGACATATCGATAACGAGTCAAGCCCGACGACAAAGAGCTAGTGGAATTAGACTGCGTGATAGCAATTAGAATTGTGCTAAGGGGGAACGGAAATTACGGAACGCGTAGAATAAAACGAGAAAGAGACACACAGACACCCATACATTGAAACTCTCTTCATTCAATCGTGAGCTTGTCACATCTAGTGTGAACGTTCTCGTTTAATTCAATGCAATCGATTTTTCCCTCCCCCGAAGCAGCAGTAACCTATAATTGTGAATCGGCGGGCTTTTTAAAGAGTCGGAGTTGATGGGAGAAGATGTACGGGCGAGTACACGTATGTATTTTTGTCGGTAACTATTTTACTTAAAGATCAACGGCAGAAGTCGGAAGGGGGAACGAGCGGATGGACACTCTAAAAAAAGGTATACCTACCCTTCGTTATAGTCGGACTATACATATATACATACGCAATATAAATATACCGAGTACGCGTAAGTTTAAGTATTATAAATAATATAAATAAAATCAAGAGAATTCGATGTTGGCTAACAAGAAGGATCGACTATTGACATTCTCGACTACCGGTTTCAGTAATCCGTGTGTCGATTTGGGAAGAATTAACCTCTCTCGCAAAGCATCATTATCCTTACACTCGTAGCCCAAACACTAATCATAATTATCTCTACTTAACCCTGAATCTCTCGGGTATGTTTCTCCCATCGAACACTACGGATTATTAATACCGAGCTTTCCTGTACATATTAGTTACAAGAATTACGCGTAAGGATGAAATACGAATCCTTCTTCCTGTAAAGAAAATCCATTAAAAAAAGTCGACGGAAGTTTTGTGTCGGGATCGAGCTAGCGGCGGCGCGGGGACAAAATTCGGCATTTTATATAGAACGGAAAGAATGGTAAGCTTGAGAAAGAAAGAGAGGACAGAATGAGCGATCGCGGGGGGTATTGTAGATTTCAGGGTATTTATATCGAGGGTTAAATAGTTTACATAGATTACACACGAGAATATTTAAATATAAATATTATTGCCGAGGAAATATATTGTATATATAACTATGTTTTTATTGTTACCGGGGTTGGGGGGTGCGAGGAGGAGGAGGAGGCGGGCGGGGGGGGGCGGGTTATACGGGAAATCAGAGGGCGTGAAAAAAAAACAACCCATAGCTATGCAGCTGATTAAACACGACGAGAAGAAAATTTCCGCTCGAAGGAGACGAAAGGTGGTGGTGGTGGGAAAAGGTGTCGGTGCTACGAGGCGCAATTTCAAGTTCCTTTTAGCATTTCTCCCGCTGGCTGTTTACGCGGCTTACGGTGCCACGAATATTTGACACACCACTTGTTCACCAGAGTCTCTCGTCGTCGTCGTCGTCGTCGTCGTCGTCGCTTTTATTTCTAGGGAAACGCCTGGGACTCTCTCCGATGTATATGTATATCGAGAACTGCGTTGTATGAGGTCTCGACGCCGATGGGACGCGCGGAAGATTCATTAACCTCTCTCGAATGCACTGCAATTGAGGCACGCGCGCTAATCGTTTACTAGCTTGTAGTGGACTCTCTCACACAGACACACACAACGACTACTACCGTCTTTAGTGTTAGCGAGTTAGGTGGTAATTTCGATCTTGTAAACGTCCGAATACTCAATGGGGAAATTCGTGGGTTGATCGAGCGAGTGTTGATGCTTCGATAGAATCGATGATATAAGTACGATTTTTTGCATTACAATCGCTCGATACTCTCGAATATTCTACTTCGGACGTAGCATCCAAAATCATCTCGAGATATCCGCAATAACACATGCTAGGCTAAGAGTAACTCTCTCTCTGCGTGTAAAGAGCGCCCGACATTTTTGTACTGTATAAAGTATATCAAGCTTTAGGCATCGCGCGGAGTACTATGGTGAAAATTCGCTATGGTAACAACCAAAAAAAAAAAAAAAAAAAAACAGGCGAGGAAACAAAAACACGAGAAGCTGGCTTTAGGAGAAAGGGGAACGGTTGCGTATCGATTTGTAAAGTATAAACAAGGACGCTTGATACCGTTTTTCTAGACTCTCCGATTCGATCCGACACGGTGTAAACTATTACTACTTACGAAGGTATAAAGGTGGAGATGAGAGGAAGAGGAAAACATCCACGCTTGAAAGCTACGAAAAAATCTATACATAACTGAGTGTTTTACTATTGAATTAAAACTATTACGGTGATACTTATTAATGTAAATGGTTTTTCATTACTATATTATAGATGTTACTTAATAATATATTTACAAATAATTAAACGGGAGTGATCGTCTTATTTAACCCCCTTTAATTCTTATTTATTATAATATGATTATCATTTCAAGGAATAACAAGGTAAGTAAATATTCAGATATTCCGACAATAAATATGTTTTTATTACACATATATCTCGTACGAGGGTTACACGATATTAATACATGTTCATTTAACTGTCCAGCAATCAAACACGTTGTATTTTTTCTTTTTTCTTTTTCGCCTTGCAAACGGAACGGCATACTTCCCCCTCCTTCGTCGCAGTGGTAATCATTAATCATTATCGTCACTCGTCCGGTGTCATCGTCATCACCATTATAGTTTGTTTTTTTTCTCTCTCTCTCTCTCTCTATTCAGTGCACGCGTACATAGATTTACTTAGTTACCATAGATACATGTGTCATCGAAATTCAGTTGCAGTTGTCATACTTGTAAAACATTGTCATTGAAAGAACAGTCACGAAGCACCCGACACGCCGGAGTCGAGAAACACGACGACGCTCGAAACGCGTCTCTCCTCTTAGAACGCGCGCGCCGCGCGCGCCTTTTCTTTTTCTTCGAGGGAACAATTGACAGAGATTTGCGTTTGCGAGAGAGTTGGCGCACGCGCGCGCCTCTGTGTGTGTGTGTGTGTGTGTCTGTGTATGCTTGACTGATTAGCGAATGAAAGGGTGAGAAAACAGAAAGGGAAACTAGTCGATCGAAATCACTTCCCAACAGAGACTCGTCTCGCCTTTCTTCCCTTAAACTAATTTTAGTTTCCTTCTATGCTTGACTCTAACAATAGGTTAGCAAGACAACCTTCTATCATTTCAATTTCTTTTATCATTCCCATATCGCTTATCTTCGATCGAATCAATGTGTATGTGTGTGTTGTGTGTCTGTCAATGCAGGCCGCCTGCGTCGCATTGCGGCGTACGATTAACGGTTTAATTATCATTATAACCCCGTTTCTTAAGCGCTAAAGACTTCGTTAAGTTAATTCATCAGTACTTAATAACTAGTCTCTTAGCCTTACATGATAAAAGTCTTATGTCCTAAGCTTGGTGACCAGCACCAAAAACACTCACTAGATTCATTTTTGCCTACTTGACACAGATACAGATTGTGTTTCTTTCCCGAACGGGTCCTTGGCCGCGGAGGTAACTCTTTTATTTCTCTCTTTCTTTTCTTTCTTTCTCTCCGCAGTATTCCGGTGCGATTTATCCGAGTTCCACTCGATCGTCGACTTCCGTAGCGAGCCTCATTTCGACTAGGAGTCCGGCTTGAAGCCTTTTCACCGGCGCGCGATTCTCTTTCTTTCTTTCTTTCTTTCTCTTCTTATCACTTCCGCTAGTGTCACCCTCCTCCGAGAAAGAAAACGGTATATTCCCGAGGAATCTACGCTCGACTCTCGAGATACGATTTGCCAATCGTGCGCTATACCCTTTTCGTCAGGGCACTCGAAGATTCGTCAGGTTTGATGAGAGAGAGAGAGCTCTGCTACTCTTCTGACCTGTTAGACATATCGTCAAACTCGAGAATCGAACGGACTTAACGAGTTTTGAGCGGTTCACAGACATCCAAGCGAGAGAGTACTTGTATTTTTTGTCTTTTTCGTTTACACATCAAGCTGCAAGGGCATCTACGATTAATTTGCGCTCGCGCGAGAGGGTAGGGGGGGGAGGAGAGGGGGGGAGGGGGAGGGGAAAATTGATCCTCTAAAGGGATTTCTACCGTTTTGCTAAAAGCCGGAACGTGCGATGACGACTGCTCGCGGGAAACACAGTGGTGTGAAGGAAGGCCGGCTAAGGCGATCGAGTGATATTCCTTTTTCTCTCGCCTTTTTGCCGCGAACGACGTTGACTAACATTACTCTTTGGTTAAAAGAATCTTTCGGGGCGTTAAATGGACGCCACCTCTTCTTCTTCTTCTTCTTCTTCTTCTTCTCATCTTCTTTCGTGTGTATGTTGGCGTGTATATAGGCGCGCGCGCGTGTGTTGGTGTGTCGTGTGGCGGGTCGAAATTAATTTCAATACAAAACTTAAAAAGACCAGCTCTTAACGTAGTTGTATATTAAAATTAACGCTATCACACGGCTATCGATTTCGCTCTCCGTCGCTCGCCACTTCGCCACCCCCCAGTTTCTTTTTTGTCCAACGCACCGCCGCGCTTTTTCTTTTAATCTCTACGAACTAACCTAAAAGTCTTGTTTAATGTAACTCGACTATTTCTTGGTTCTCTGGAGATTGATTGATTTGAGATGCGTGTGTGATGAAATCTTACGTTCGAGGATTCCCTCGTCTTTCTGTCTGATTAGCAGTTAAGGAAATTAAGATGAACAAGCGCGATACTTTTTTCTACGCGTACCTCTTTCGATTCTCTTTTCCTTTCTCTCTTGTTTTCCTCTCCGGAATCAATGATCTCGTGACTTCCCCTTTCAGCTTCAATGTGCGTTTCGGATAATTATGGACAATCTAGCCCGTAGTGCATCGTAACGCCCACCGGTGGCGAGTGATTTGTACTTTTTCCTTTCTTTTTTTCAGAATCTATATACTTGTCGGGGGGGGGGGGGGAATGATTTGTACTTAAATTTGGAGGTTTCAGTACTCTCGATTTATCGAGAGAATTCTGGATCGGCTTTTTTTGTGCACGGAGTGTAAATATCTGGCAATAGCCAGATTATCATTCGTCAAGTGTCTTTCGCGCTTGAACTAGATCAGCAGAAGAGATCCTTCGAATTACGTAACTGATATGTTCAGTAAGGATCATTTTCGATCCCGAAAAATGTGTATGTGTATGGATGTGTTGATGGGTGTCCTTCCATTCCCGTAATACTCAATAATTATCTTCTTGAACGAAGCGTCAGTGAATAAAAAAAAAAAAAAAACAAGAATGAACAAAAGATCAACAACGAAAAAACAAAAAACGGTCATCTCTCTCGTCCTGCATTAATGGGACTATGTTTTAGCATGTTTGCGCAGGTACTTCGTGAAGAGATTCGTCCCCTCCTTCGACTATGATTCACTGAGATACTTATCGGTGCGCATATGCTCCCTCGGCGCGTCGAAAGTCCTCGAAATCGCACGAACGATAACGAAGACAATAATGGCAACAACGATGACGCTTCTTCATTTCTTCTTCATCTTCTTCTTCTTCTTCTTCTTCTTCTTCTATTACCAAATAGAGGATTCATTCCTAACGTTCTCTCGACACACTTCGAGCCAGCCGAAAAAACAATACTGTATCGATGATCCTTTCCCTCGGATTCTGAAGCCCGCGTCAGCAAAGAGGAATGGATCGTCGAACGTTCAGGATATCCTCGTAACCATTAATGGTTTATCAGACTCCTTTGGAAAGAAACTTTACCAATGTCGATCATCTTCTTTTTTCTTTCTTTTCATCAAGAGAAAAAACAAAGCATCCGCTTCCAGCCGAAATCTTAACTGCGGCTTTCTCTCATTGCCGAATGTCCATCTTTTCAGGACTAATGACCAATTTCATGGAATTTCTGACGGACCTAACCAAAGGGCAGTCACTTAGTCAACACGGGACTTGACCAGGCCGTACACCAAGGAGAGGCTAGGTGTCACTGACGCACACGCCACCAGGTCTGTTGAACTTTCTCGTGGAGCTTCCTGCATATACCCGCGAGCCTCCGTCACATCCCAGCTTCCGCGGCATTCTCATCCATCTCACCGCCCCCATCACCGCTTGTGACTGTTGCTTCACAACCGCCTGCATCGCTACCTTCCATTCCTTCTCCTGATTCATCACCTTCTTCTAATGTCACTTGGAAATGTATCCTTTCGGGTGGTGGTTGATCGCAGCTCTGTTGTTGCTGCTCGTCGGAAGGTGGCGATGGTGGTATCATTGATTGATACCAATCACGATTTTCTTCTAAGGTATCAAGGATTTCTTGAGCGTCAGGATGTACAAGATCGGCCCAAGTCTCCCAAAGTGGATGTACAATGTAATCGATAAAGCCGACTTGCGATTTCTCGATTGTTGCGCTATGTCTGTCACACATCGGACTTATGTCCATGTTTTGTTCTCGTTCACGATCACCTTGTAGGAAGAACTCTTCCATCAAAAGTCCTACCCAACGCCGATAAAGTGGTAATGGCTTGGTTGGGTTTGATAAATCAGCGCAATGAACCAGATTCTCAAGGACTTGAATACGATCTGTATAATTATCAAGAAGTAAGACGCCTGAACCAGCGACTTTCTTTGTCTCAACCATTGTTTTCAAATCGGCTAAAAGAGACATATGTTTTGACATATCCGTTGATAATACCATGTCTATCACCATCTTGCGAAGTGTCTGCCGTTGTTTCTTCGTCATGTTACAGAAGATATCGCAACCTTCGTTTTGAAGTAATTTGAATGCCACTGCCAAATGATGGTTCTCTAATACGGACTCGTCATTGTACATCAGTGCGAGTTCGGAACCTATTGGATAAGAAAAAGAAGGGAATCTGTTAAATATTATTCAATGATTCGATGAAAAAAGTCTTTCGTATTATACTTACTCGAATTGATAAGGAACTGATTCGTTAGTCCAGGATGATCGACATCATGGATCGTAGCGGCAAAGAGGGCTGCGGTGATTTCAAGTGGTGTGAAGACAGACTCGAGAGCGGGTGTGTTGAGCAGAGTATGTGTGGATTGAGTCACGTCAGCTGCGTGAAGGCTGTTATGGAAGGGATTGTCCTTAACGTAGTGATCCTCCAATGTCATCATGAACGTCACGAATGTCTTCGGTGGTATAGCCAAGGTTTTGAGCAGATCTCGGGTTTGGAAGGCCGTATACGCTACGCAAGTAAGCGGTCGGTTGTTGCTTAATTCGCCTATCCTGAAGATATCGATGCCCCATTTATCGATGTCCGATAGAAGCTAGAAAAACATTGAATATTTAGATTTAATATAAAAATTTTCAAAAATACATCAACAATTTGTAGGATAAAAATAAAATGTTTTCCATTTTGTTTACTTCTCATTCGGCGTCTTTCGCATTCCAGAATCGAACCGACGAGAGATGACGGGATGCAGTTTTGTTCCGAAATAACACGTACCAAATAAGGTTAGGGGATCCGTGATTTGGATGATTCGTCGACTGAATCATTGAGTAGGCGTAATGAAATGATTCTAACTGCGTCTACTGTGCAATCTACTTTAATATCTTAAACACGAGTTGATATTAACTGCTGAGTAAACTCTCTTTTTTGTATATAATAGTTACGTCTGCTTGATCATATGATAGATACGACATATCTCTCATATGACCAAGAATGGACCCACTTCAGTAAGAGATTCTCTTTGATAGCGCATTGTCAGTGTATTTCTAATCTCGCAGACCTTGTCTCTCGTCTCCGATGCTCTCAATTCTCCCAGCAGCACGCTAATCTTTTTCGCAAAACCAGAGGCGACTCGCAAATATTTGGCAGATTTCGGTAACACATCAAGACCGGAATTTTCCTCGAGTATATGTCTTTTAAAACGGAAATGAAGATTCGTCGCGTATAACTTCCTATGAAATCCGTGATACGTCAATTCTAGGTTATGAATGTTATATTCATGGGCGGATAATTTAAGCTCTGACGCACGACTGTGATATATAACCTAGAATTCTGGATACGTTGCCATTGATAAATATTAAATGAATAAATCGAGATGCGAGTATAATAATATTAGAACATTATCTTTGATATTCAATGGTTCTCAAAGGGATTCCAAATGCAATTAGGAGAGCTTAGGATAGGTTTAATCGCCTTGAGGAGTGGTCGAGTTAAACCAATACGAAGTAAATCGATCCTAATTAGATCGATGCGTCTCCTCTCAATACAACCGCATTGGTCTAACGATTTGTGGTTGCATTAAGCCTTCTCTCTCTCTCTCGAATTCTACACAATACGACGCGCATCGTATCACCAAAGCAAACATAATAAATCAGATTTACAATCACGCCAAACAGTCTGTCACAGTTTAACTGCACCCTCCGGGGTTACACATACTCGCTCCTTCTCCTGATCTAACAGTAAACGTATCACACCGGATTTCAGAGCGGTACAAACTGCTCTGGAACGGCGGAAAAGTTCCAACGCCATAAAAGTGGGATCGGCGGTAATTAGAGGGAAGATTGACTCTGCATCGTTTTGCTATCCGCGTAAGATCCGACACATAAATCATCATAATCGTTGAAGCACACAAAGAAATGGTGCGAGAATTGATAAGGAAAAGTATACGCAATTTCTCAGAGGGGTGAGAGAAAAAAAAAAAAAAGGGTAAATGTCTTTTAAGGTACGGAAATAATAATACCTTGCCGAGTTCTTCCTCGTGTGGCGTCTCGACGCCATGGACAGGGACACGCTCCCCAGTGAAACTGTTTGTATGGGTCAAGGGCCTTTTCACTCCGCTTATATGAGACATTGCTGCTGGACCACGTTGCGCACGGTCTTTCTTCTTTGCCGCTCGAGCGTCAACGCTACCAGCAGCTGCCACTGCATCTTCAATTCGTAATGATGGCAAGTCGAGCTCTTGTTGCTTGTCTGGAAGGAAAAGTAATCGAATTATTACTAGAATTCTAGCGATGATAATTTAAGGATTCTATGTGTTTAACATCTGGCGAAGTTTTCTTTTCTCAAGGATCACTGTCACTCGATCGTTACTCATTTCGAAGAAGATCATTATGTAATTGCCTCGTGAATTACTGTCTAAGTACGTGCGATAATATAGCTTTTGACTCTACGTTTGACGTAGCTGTCCACGTCATTGTTTCGAGTCGATAAACTAAGAGCGTGCAACGGGAAATAATCGGAGGAAATTTGAGGCCCTGTTTTTCTTTCCCCCAGAAATTCTTTAATTCATTATAATTCTCGAAAATCGTCATTCGACATAAAGAATTTCTAACACGTACTCTCATTAACTGTACAAGTCGTCATGAAAGAACGTAGTTTGAATCGTTCAAAAGCGATTTACGTCAACGAACGTACGCTCTTCCTTTTGGAAAGCTGTGTAGCCCAGTGCTTACGTAAATGACGATCGTTTTATTGGGTCCGACATGCCCCGGGCGAAAGGGAAGTCTCTGAATCGTACACGATGCGAATATTAAGTCTCACCCACAATTTCTTGATGATTCCAAACTTTCGTTCTTATTACACAATTAACAACATCGAATTATTAATGAACTTTCGACTTTTTCAATACTTATTTTTTACTTTCATTGAAAATCATTTTATAATCGTAAGGAATATTAATGAGTCCTTGCAAAAGTGTGAAGTGAACTTAAAGTGGACTTGTTCAAGGGCTAGTCATGCGTAAGAGGCCCATTGTCCTCCGGTTCGACCTCGTTTTACGCCAGATATCAAATCTCATGGACTACGTTTGCTTGCTTCTTTCGACCGTCATCGACTTCTACCGTCATTATCATTCTACTTACCAAGGAAAGTACTGCAGATGTACTCGGAGATCTGGTTGCCTGATTTCGAGGACTCCGAGAAGTGCGAGAGTTCCTTATTCAGCATCCTCTTAAACTGTAATGAAATAATTTATTTATATTAGTATTAATAAATAAATAAATTAAAGTATATTCTTTTTTAAATCACTAAGATTTTCGTTCGTATCTTTTTTTTTATGGGAATCGAAGTGGGAGAAGGAAGACGCGCGTTCTTGTTACGTCTGAGAGTTATCTCAGTAAATTTACGATCCACGCACGTATAAAAAAGAGATCCCCTATTGGATGCTGGCATTTGGACCGGTTGCGGAGGCTGCTTATCTCTTCTAACAGAAATTTAACACCAGGTGTCTCAAGATCAATGACCTTAACTGTTCTTATCAAAAGTTACGATGATCATTGAAATTCTTATTCTTAATAATTCAGTAATTTTCGAATAAGTGATTACGAAGTTATCGATGACCTCAACGATAAAGTTCCAAGTAATCATTGGATCAAATCATGATAATATATCATTCGTATTCGATCATGTTAATTCGACATTCCTCGAATTCAAACTCATCCACTTGCGCTTTCAATTAACAGACTTTAATTAAACTGTGATTGAGAATTCTTTCTTTTTTTTTTCGATACATCGAAACATTTTCTTAATTATTCCTGATCGGAACTATTCATGCGTATGGTGTGTTATTGATATATCTCATTGCGACGACAGTCGTAATAGTACTTCATTAATTAATCAGAGTGATTAGAGCCAGTTAAGAGTGTTTTTATCTCTGAAAGTGGTGTAACTGATAGCGGTTTTGGGATTCGCATGATATATACTGCCGTCATTTTCCTATCTATTTTCACGCCGATGATCTCGGAGAATTCTGTCAAAAGCCTTGGCAGTGCCGAGTGGTCAGCTGTGCGTTCAATTTAGTTCGGTTATCTTGCCAATTGATCCCCTCGATTATCGACTGTTGACTCAGCGCAATCACCGCGCGCGAGTCGCGCACGGATTCCCTGTGTTTCAGTGAATCTCGCGGTGATTGGATTGGAAAAAGTGAATATTTATTGGGAGGCAAAAAAAATTGGTAAATTAAAACACAGAAGAGTTTATATAAAAATATGAATTAAATCAGAAGGAAAAAAGGATCTTTTAAAATAGCGATTATTTTCCAACGAATTTCTATGAAACCAGAAAAAAAAAAAAGAGAGAAATAATACAGTTTCCAAGTAAAAGCTGTCGCGTGTACGAAGATTGCGTCACACAGCTTGAAACTCTCGAAGCTTTTTGGAAGAGGCGATTCAGAGAAAATCTCGCTTTACGATATCGCCGGAATCCGCCAGCGACAACAAACAAATCGCACGCATCCAAAAAGCTTCGATAACTCGCGATTTCTTTTTCTTTTTTTTTTTTTTTTTATAAACACGGCGCCGCGACGTTGCCGCGATCATAAAACCCGAGATGCTTTACTGACTTACCAATCATTACAATGCGTTTTAGGATGATCTTAATAGCCACGCAAGAATTACTAATCGCTGTTTGGTAATTGTAAAGAGGATCCAAGTGGACCAAAAATACACGAGTGTTTGCAGTTGTCTGCTGCGCGCCTCTCCCATTTCGCCAAGGACAACCAGTGGAGAGAACAGTGCTCTCGATATCAGTTTCGATACCTGTATCGACAGACACCATAAACTTTATTGGTCCGAATATTTCTTAATCTTTCCATTTACTATTCTTGTTCATTTTATTACGAATTTCTCATTTATATTAAACTGATATCTTCATATTATTTATAAGAATATAATTAATAAATCATTAAATTTGCATATTCGACATACACTTTTATATATAATTAATAAATATTTATTGGTCCGAATATTTCTTAATCTTTGCATTTACTATTCTTGTTCATTTTATTACGAATTTTTCATTTATATTTAAACTGATATTTTCATATTATTTACAATAATATAATTAATAAATATTAAATAATAACAAATTAATAACGAAAAATCATGAAAAATCGATTTGAATTCACCATGTGTCTCATTTAGGGCAAACGCGATCGACATATACCGTTCGCTTCTTCGACCTCGATGCTCATCGGGCCCGCTAATCGAACACCGCTCGATCGAGAATGCGCTACCGGCTGGCAGATCATTCGTTCATTTCTACGTGTTATTAACCCCCCGCTGATAAAAGTCTGTTTTTCGTGTTTGCAAAACGAGCGCCTGATAACGTGACATCGAACCTGGGGCTTCGATCGATAATGCTTCGTTCACAATTGTTATAATAATAATTTGATTAATTTCAGAAATAATAAATTGCCATTACTTTTGAAACATCCTGTATAGATAATAAATACAATAATTCACTTGCATGGTAATAAGTTAATTTCAGAAATAATAAATTATCGGAGTCACTTTTGAAACGTCCTGTATGAATAATGAATATTAGAATATTCAAATAATCGAATTATAATTCTATATAGAAGATTGCAATGAAATCAATTTAATTTTCACGCACGATTGTGAACGAAGCTTTAGGTAGTCGCGCGACGGTGGCTTCAAAGGGTTTCGCGAGCGTATCCGTTTCATTAAGCTTGGTCCAATAAACAAGGATTGGCTGCCATCTGCCGTACAGTGGTCCTACGTGACTGTTCATACTAGATTCCCTCGGTTTGGAAAGATGTGTTTCAATATTGGCTCTAGGATAGGGGCCCCACTTATGTAATTGGAAAACTTTCCCTTTCGTCATGTGGGCTCCTCTTCTTTTCAAGGCACGCGCGCGCGCTTCTTGTTTTCCTCAAATTCGAATGTTCCGCGTTCCACTGATTTCTAATCACGTATCGTTTAAAGGGTTATTTGCATTTTACGAGAATGATATTCTTGTGATGTAATTGTACTTTATTTATGATGATTGATAAAGCTTTTTGTTATGTGAACAACTATTTTTTCAAGTGACTGTCTCTTCTAATTTAAATATTTAGTATTGCGCGTTTTCCATTCGACTGTCATTCGACATAATAATGTTTTATTCACTGTGCTATCAAACACATACTGGTTGTATAATGCAGCTTCTTTTTATTGGGAATGAAGCACTGAAAAAATTGTAAGTACGTGTTTCTTTTTGCAAGTACGTATCTAACTGGAAAACAAGTCGTGTTGGGGTATAAAGTCGAGTATTTAAGTATACTGATTCTGTTTAAAATGAAACACCCTGTAGACTCCGCGATGGTTATTAAATACATATATATATAATATATATTATCAGATAATTCCTAATTTTATTGAATACAGTAGGATTGTATTCAACGAGTAGCGATTAAAATGAATCGCCCTGTACTGATCGAACAATGATTGGAAAAGGGTCGAGGATCAATTACCTGAACCGCCATGATGGTGGCCATGGCCGTAAGGTCCGCCAAGGTCTTCAAGTAATTCATGTACCTTCCGGACTCTTCCACACTCCCCGTTTCAATCTCAGTGCTCGTGTGTCGCACCATCTTTTCAATTTACTCTCACTAACCACACTCTCAACACTCAACAACTAGTAATCCACAGTGAGAGATCCTAATTCAAGGACTAAACACACTCTCAATGATTTGTAGTCCTTGGCACCATAATTCGGGGGCGCCACTCACCCCGGATTGAATTTATTTCCAATCGAAAGTTATACCCCGAGTTTGAATAACTAAAGTTTTGATTACACTTTTTCCCGCGCTTCTGTTTTAGAGTTCGAGGTTAATTCACTATGAACACCTTTGGCGCACTCGAAGGGGTTTTGATAGATCGATTTTTAAATATCTCGATCTGAATTTCTGTAGGTTAACTCTGCCTCTGAGGACGCAGCGTATAAAGCCGACGTCTCTCGACTGCTGAGTCTTTCGGTCTACTACGTGCTCGGATGGCGTCGCCTGCTCTTTTTATCTCCACGAGTCTCTCTCTCTCTCTCGCTCTCCCTCTTGCTCGTCGGAGCATTGCTCCGAGAATCGAGCGGAGTGGGAGAAACCCTAGCAGGTGGAACACGCTTCTTTCGACCTGATTTCTGACGCAGCCACTCGCCCGCTTTAAAGTACTCTGCTTGAAGTTGGCCTTTTCTGGCTTTGAATTATGGCGCTTTAATTGTTTCACTACGAATTCGACGTAGTTTTGTGTAGAACTATTACTGTAGAAATTAAGAGTGTTTTTTTAAAAGGAACTCTTTTGTACTCTTCATTATACTTGTCACATGGAGTTAATTGTCACTGAAAGTTCGCGATAACGATTTTACTTTGGTAATTAAAAGCAAATGACTGTACTACTGATATTCCGTTTAACATAATGATTCAACGAGTTTAAATGTTTCAATCCCCTCAATCCTTCGAAGAACTCTTATGCGTTAGGTGTGCAATTGTATTCAAACAGATTTGTCATTCGTTAACTACCTTAGCTGCGGGCCAACATTCGAGTCATCATCACCAAATGACTCGACCGCTTTTCGACCGGACTTCTTTTGTCACCTGGCAAACCTTCTTTCTACCAACTCTTACGCAAGATTGTTTGTTAAGCTTTTAAAGGCAGTTCTCTCCCTTCTTTTTTTTTGTAAAGCAACACGCTCAAAATAGAAACAAGCTTTTGTGATAGCGGCTTTTCACACCGATTATAAGTTACGTAAGTCATCGTTTCAACTTACCAAAGTCTGCTTGGCAGACGACGTTTCAATTCAACCGGAAGTTATCATCTTTCATGACATTGTTTAATCATAAATAAAACACAGTTATGACTGAAAACGAACACTGCTAACAATAATGATGACTTTCCCGGGCCCCGGAAATTTGCGCTCACTGATAAACCTCGGCAATGATTCTCTGTTATCAGTGCGGTTTGTTATTACCGCTGAGAAAAACCCCCGCAATTGTCATACAGTTGCATGGGAATTCCTAACCAATAATTACGCAGTTGGGTGTGTTACGACAGTTTGACCCTAGCCTATTGTACTTTCTTGTCCCCAGGGCGTCATTGTGCCATCATACACGGTGGATCCTGGGTTTTTCAGGTTAGGAAACTCCCACGTTAACACAATACAATGTCTGGCTATTTAAACAATTAATTACAGCAAATACAGTAATCATAAATCATTACAAATTATCAAAGCCATATTATTTTTTATAATAATTCCAGTATTAAAGAATGATAATGAGCCAAAAATAAGAAGATTTCCCGAAGGGAAAAGTATGACACAGATTTCATGATCACCGAATGATTGTACAGTTCTGGCGATGCTGATAGTCCGAAGCTCGATAACAAGCTCTTCCCCGAAGATAGTTCGCGGAGTGTAAGGTCTACCAACACAGTTGTATATTTTCGGCTGGTGTTCCACTTAACTAGCGTTCTCTGACTTCACGGATAAATTCGGATTTAAAGGAACCTCGGTGAGCCGGCGCCCGAGTCTTCGCTCTATCTTAGAAATTCCCAACGAAATCGCGTCTTCGGGAAAAGCGCTTTTGTCGCCGAGGAAGCGTAGCCTTCCGGGAACACTGATTGTTAACGGGTGGAATAGCACGTGCTTCGTGAAAATCACGCTGACTCATTCTAATCGCTCGTATACGTCGAGATTTCTTCATTCGAATTTCTATTGTCATCGACATTTATTACTTTGGACTTTTAAAGAATAATGTAATTTATATTATTAATATTAATTATTAATAAAGAGCGAAAAAGGTGAAATTGTTTTTAACTTCGACTAACTATTTGATTAAAGGGCAAATTGGAAGGTTTAATTGAAAGGGCGTCATATTTGGCGGGAAACAGTAGTCAGTGGAAGGTTATAATTGGGGGGGAAAAGTTATCTGCGTGCAGAGACAACTTTCCGTGATAGGCTTTGTCAATAGAATAGCCGGGCGTGCTTGCTGTCACGTATGCCCGCTGTACTTTTGCCTTTAATTAACTTTCAATTACGAACGCGCATGCATTTTCCTCGTTGGTTGCGGACAAACGACACAAGCGAATAAGGTTAAGGTCGTAGATGGCGTTGTGTTATCGAAAGCAACGTTGCCGTAAAAGTGAGACTCGCACCCTCCAAATCAGGTCGAACGAGTCAAAAGAGTCGAGCTTATTTTCAAGGGAAATAATGACTTCTTCGAATGCATGCTGACGTCTCTCAACGTTGACTGATGAGAAACGAGCCTAACCTTCGCGGTCGATGCCTTTGTAAAAGAAAGACAAAGCTAACCTTTGATTTTTGATTTTTTAGAGCATTAAAATGGCGTTTAATATAATTTTAATTCGACTTACACTTTGGTTTTTAATTTTCTCTATTTTTAAATGAAATATTCATTAAGATTTCGACTTTTTAATATAATTTAGACCTGAGTCAGAATTTCGGTCACAATATTACTCATTTTTAATTGGAGCACTATGACTACCAGACGATCCAGCGCTCTGATAGGTACAATAGCCAACAATTGTTCACGAAGTGAGCACGTGCTTGGAAATCGTAGGTTAATAAGTCTCATAAATCTATTGACACTCTGACAGATGTCGCTCTTACTCCTTCGAATTATCACTACTCAGACGAATGAAGAAATTTTGGGTGAATTAAGATAATTATTTGCAAATTACACTTTAATTATTCTATTCTCACTTTAATAATTCATTCAAAGGACCAATGAGACTTTTAAATTCTTTATCAGAACATGAAACAATAATACCTAAATTGCGCCTTCTTTCAAAAATCAACGTCGATTAAAATTCCAAGCTAGAATAAATCTTTATTTACGTTCTTCTGACTCATTGTAATCATTAATTCGAAAGATCGACGATGAATTCGTGCTCTTTATCGGAACAACACCAGCGTAAATCAAACGACAGAGAAAGAACACTGCATGAGACGCAGTCTGCTAGAATTGCAACTGGCAAGCTGAGATAAGAACGCTGTCACGTGGTTCGCCGTCAGCAATTGGAGTACACACGATGATAAATCCGGGATAGAAAGTTCCGGGAATAGTCGCGTAAATTATATGAAATCGTATTCATTGAAGAAAATCATCATAACGTTCTATTAATTAATATAACATTTTTCACTGCAGTGTTCATATAATCATTATTAACAATTCATACTTTAATTAATCTACAACAATGAAATAATATATTTTAATTTAAGTACAATATTCTAATGAAATGATAAACTTCTGTAACAAAACTGTCAACAAACAATGTTAATCTAATGTCAAAAAGTTATCTGTCCTCGATTTCGAATTGTTAAACAATTTGGAAGACCGAGTCGCGCGCCCCAAACTATCGCCACGTGCTTGATAAAGCTGACAAGATTAATTTACTGCGCCTTAGGTGAAAAGCCCGAGCACAGTTTCAACCACCTCGACCCAGAATCACACATGATTTACAATCATCCGAACAGCGTATCGTCTCCGGCGATTTCGTGACCTTAAATAAACTAATTAAAACCGAGTGGATTCAGAGTTAATTCGGCCAAGCGACCGAAGAGGGCGTTTCGTATTCTGCACTTGGTATTCTCTGTGAGATAAAAGTGGATTATAATCAATCTCGCTTTAAAGTAATCAGGATAATTTGTTCCTGTCATTAGTTGCACACTCTTCCTGATTAAATTCAGTAGTTGATTTTTCTATTATTTATTTACGACGTTGAGTTTTTTATGAGGGAAAACCTTTATTAGATATTGGCCGATCAAGTTTGTCTCGTGAATGCTTCGGTGATCGGAGAACCAGAGCGGAGAGCAGTAAAATATCAGACTGAATCTGTTGGAGTCTCCAGCATAGGCGATGCTTGCCTTGCTTTTCCAATGATTACTTCTTTTATACGATAGTATAATAAAATAGAATTGAATTATACAAGAAATACTGTTGAATATTAAATAATATATTAAATTGAGCAAACATTTTTCCTTGTTACTTTGCTGATTTAAAGTTTTATTTTAAATAAAACAGTATAATGAAATTGAATTCTATTATACAGAACTGTGTCTGTATAATTTAAATATAAAGCTGAGAATAAATGAAATACCAACAGGATTATTCGTCCTTGACCCTCAGCGAGTAAATAAGAATCCCTGATATCACTAGGGAGGAAGAGCCAAGCTAATAGTGCGCAGGATATTTTCGTTTCACGGCCGATCTCCGCGGTGGAATCTCGTTAAACCGGAATAAAGCAACGCTGGCTGCCATTAGCATAACAGTTCGACGATAAAAGTCGACGGGAAACTCTCGGCGAGCAATCGATTGTCAAAGGAATAAACGGTACGAGTCTCGGATTTATGGCAATTAGTACCGCACGATAAACCAGCGTTTTCCCTCGCTTTTTCAACGAAAAACAAGAGGGAAGAACATTTATTGACGATGCAGGGCAAGAGAAATGTTCACATTCGCATTGCCAACATCCGCCTGGTACACTTGGCAAGGAAAATAATTCCAGGATTCTCTGAAATTGCCGTGAAAACGCATTTTTGTTGATCGAACGGCTCTGACCGTTCAGAGTTAGGTCTGGGTTAGGTCCAACATGGCGCCGGTTAGGTCAGCGTTGGAATTTTGCGCGGGAAACGCACTAACCTTAGGCACGGTTAGTTAGGTCGTTTCTTTTACTGATTTTATGTTCTTTTAATGTGATTCTATAACTTTTTTATAAGGATAATGAAATATACAGTTCTTTAACAATAAAATTATTAACAATAAAAACCAGAAATTTCCAAAAGAGTACAAAAACATGATCCACCAGCAAACGAAGAGTCGATACTTGAAAACAGAGATTACATCATCGGATACGAAATAGTTTAATAGAAACGGAGGCCAAATAATCGCTCAACCGATCCCGCGCAACTCAATCAGCGCTCGTGCAAACTGTTTGCAGTTTCGAAAGCGCAAACATTGTCTCGCCCGGGCACGAAAACATTTGAATTACATCGGAGTTGCTGATCGAGTATGGAAGCACTTTATCGGCGGTGTAAAGTTCGAAACTGCGTATGAATTGTCCTCGTTAATTGGGCCGCGCGCCTCCAACCAAGCGGTCATAATGGAAATTTTATACTTTTACATTATGCATAATAATAAATAATTAAAAAATGGTAACGAAAAATATAAAAGAATAAATTTCTTTCAAATTATTCGAATTTTCAGAGATAACGTCCGATGATTTAATTCAAGTTCGATGATTAGTAACGTGTTCGAGATACCTGAAAAGGATTAGCAGTGTGTGTGACCGGTACTGTTTGCAAAATAGGTCGCTTATTAAGCGGTCAGTTCTGCCAGCATTTGCGCTCCTCCATTGGCCGTGCGGATTCACGTGGGGACACACGTGTTTGCACGAGCGTAGAACAAACACTGGCGATATCTCGAGCGCTCAGTGCCATCGGGGCTCGAAGGTGAAAATTTCATACTTGTTTCATCTGGTAAACATCGTTCGTGTTCCAACAGAAGATCGTAATTATGATTAAATCTTTATTAATCCTGGAAATATCTGCTCGATGAAAATAACTCGTTTAATATTTCTTTGCGTTTATTACTTGTTTTTAAAACATTTTAATTTATGTAATCCCCACTGTGTATTCATTGAAATAAACATACCTTCGGTTTTAACTGTTTGTATGTTAATAAGACGCTAAGGAAAAAATTAGCAACCACGGGAAAAAGAGATCCAATGACGATAGTGTGTCCAGGGACTTCCAAATTTCGTAATAACGTTGTCAAACAAGTGGCAAGGAAAATTTCCTGATAACCAATGCAAATTCGGACCACGTTCACTTTACTCTCGCAAAACGAAGGTTTAAAGGATCAACCTGAACAAAGACAGTCGAGGACAAGTCTTGGTTCGCGCATCATTGAAGAAAAAGAAATATTTTGTGAGTTATGCAAGGCGACGGCTAAATGACGGACGTCACTTGCAAGGCCGTGCTTGGGTTCGTCTCAATAAGTGGACGATTGATTGTCCACGCTGAACGGGTTATGCAAGCTCGACTTCGATTCCGTGCCACGAATTTGTCACAGGATTGCGGCATGATCGTCTTCGGAGACACGCTAATTCCGTAGGGTCAAACTGGGCATCGAACAGCCAGTTAAAAATAGCGTCATCGTTAAATCATTTCTTCTTTAAATAATACAGTAATTAAAAAGAACTGCCGAACTATTTGGAATTTAATAAACATATTTTAAAAATAGTAATAATACATTAATTAATCCAAAAATATTACAACAAATATGTCTTCTTTAAAAGCTAATAATAAATTCGAATAAATATCACTGGTTCGGAAGACTACCGCGCGAAACGAGACAATACAGAATTCTTTCCGGGAATGCCGAGGGGCAGCGGAAGGATGGAAAAGGCGATAAATGAAAATAATGGTGAATGGTGGCGCCAAGAGGTCGTCGCGACGACAGTCTGGCCGGACGCCAACCGGAATTCCGGGAACAACCCTCATTATGACTGCCGGACACTTGTCTCTTCTTTATTTCGTTCTTAACTTTCTCGAACTCATTTCAACCCAGTGGAATTAGTAGACTTTTATTTATAGACAGCGAACAATTAATGATAAATAAATGAAATTAATATCATTTTGTTCGTCTTTCAAAGAACTATTTTTAATAAAAAAATAGAAAAATTCTGTCTGCTACGTTTCACATAATAATTTCAAACAATATGAATTAATTTTCAATTTATTGTTACTGATAATTCTTTGTAGTAAAAATACTAAAAAAGAAAAGAATGGGAGAAAAAGCAAAGTCGAAACGGTTGTCGTTCCCGGAGGAGTCGAATTCACGAGGGAGAGGAGGCTGGCGCGGCGCCAGTGAGTTCGTAGAATAGATCGAGGAAGCGGGAAAAAGGTCGGCCTTGTTTGGTTGGGTGCGATCGATTCGTTCAATGACGGTGTGCGAAACTGGGTGGCCCGCAGACCTGGACCGAATGCCGGAGACACTTTCCTCTTAGGCGGCGAGTGATTCCCTCTCGGCAGACATGTGATTCGGGTGCGATTGAACTTGACATTCGCGAGTGACGGAAATCCGATCGTCGGAAAGGTCAAGATAAAAGCAGAGTGGGTCGTCTACGAGTTATTTCGGACGGAATTCGTGGATTCTTGTTTCATTAAAAATAGAATGACTATTCTGTATAATTTGTTATTCATCCAATTTCATTTTCTAGTATACGAATAATTTATTATTTGTTATGATTTAAAATAACAGTAATAGAACAGAGAGTATTTAAATAATAGAAAATTTATTAATACCGATGATATTTCGAAAGGCTGACACGCGTAGTTCAAAACGGGCTAAAATGAACGGTAAGCTTTTGCCGTCGCTAATTCCTCGCTCTTCCTTTGTGCGAATAGAGCCAAGCGTTGCATGCAATCGAACATCATTCAGGATTCGAAATATACTCCTGGTCTTTCAATATCCTGCTGGATTCCCAGAAAGGATAATAGTCTATTGTAAAGGAAATATTGGCACGGAAAAACTATTTTTCCATATGGATTTGCTTCTCCAATTGTTCAGATATTTTTTGTCCAACTACATTTTTCATAAATCTGTATTCTAAACTAGAATCCTTTTAAATGAATTCCATGTGTATCAAACAATTAATTTCCACCATAATGCACCGATTATTTGCACAGTTTAACGGCATGAATAAATACTAGTTTATCGACGATTGGTCAGCATTGCGTTAATTAGATGTTCACCGAGTGGTTGGTTTATCAGGATTAATCCTGGCTAGTTGCGGTAGTATTAGCCAAATGACTGTGCAAAGGGGAATTGGCAGCACAGGCAAATAAGGTATTCCCAATGGGTACCCGCTTCGTATTTTCGTGGGCGATATTCATAGTTCGTCCACGTGCACGTCGCATCGAGTCTCACGATGAGGTCACGAGTCCTCGCACGTCGATATGTAGGTCAATTAATTCGAACCATCGATTTTCCAGCCCGCCCCAATCAACTGTTGTTCTTATTTAAACCGTCGAATTTACATTTTCGCGGGGAGAATTATTCTAATACCTAACCCAAACCTAACCCAGACCTAACATTTTTTATGTACAGTTTCCTTGATTTAATAGTTGATACTGATTTAATTTAGTTGGGTCAGTCACGAATTTTCAAAGACTGAATAAAATTAGTGTATTATTATAATACCTAACCCAGACCTAACCTTTTTTATTTAAAGTTTCCTTGATTTAATAGTTAACATAGACTCGACTTATTTCGGTCAGTCATTGACTCTTCAAAGGTAGAACAATAATAGTATATTATTTTAGTACCTAACCCAGACCTAACACCTAACCCGGAGCCGCAACAGGCGAGACTTAATCCAGACGAGAGTTCTGCAAGCCTTCAACTTCAAAGGCTAGGAAAACTCAGTGGATTATTCTTGCGATTACGTTTCACTGATTTGCAGATCAATGCCAGATTTCACGCCTACGGCATCGGCCGAGTAAATTGCTATAAGGAAAACGACAAGCCCGCCGGATATTTGCGTTAGCGTGTCTAATAGGTTAGGCCAGAGAGTCGGAGGATCGCGTAAGTCAAATAAATATTGCGCCTAACATCTTTTGGTTTCTTCGAAAAGAATCAGTCATTGAGAGATTTCTTTGGCACGCGACTATGCGATTAAAGGATGACAAAAGCTTAAGACGTACAAATCCTGTCGCGACGACAGTAATACTTCGACTTATTTTTATCTTCACTCTTATCAGTCGCGCAATATTAGCCGTGCGGATTTCGGCGCGCACGCCTAGCTCCTATTTTCCAGCCCGTGGAATGTAAAGATATGCTCGCGTGGAATCCTGGCTGGTGTGGAGTATGAAAACAGCTCGTAAACATGCTTCAGTTGCATATAAATAAACCTTGGCGCGCAAAACCCAGGGCAGCATTTAAACAATGGCGGAGTTGCATCTCATTGGTTAGCGGTAAATCAATCGCTAACGAGTTTATAGGTCGACCAGTGATTCCACGCAGGGATTCTATACCTCGGACTCCTGTTTTTCGGTCTCTCTTTGAAGTTATCTATGGACGGACACGCGTTCCATGCGCGCCGACAGTGTCCAGACCATTGCTTTATCGAGTTCGCACCTACTACATAACGAAAGGACAGATTTACAACGAAGAACATCGCGGAAAGACAAATCCTCCGACGTAGAATAAGATCATTTCGTTATGCAAAAAATATTGCATTCCTGAAGTAAATCAAGTTTCAGTTAACCAGACACAAAATAAAGTCACCTAAACGAAAGTACCTTCATTTCTAACGCACTGCCTTGACCTGGCTACGTGATCGCTGAATTTACAAGGTGGGTATTTCGCTCGGAAAACAAGCGGGCGCCGGAACATACGTATCTTGGTTCTTCCAAGAATTTCGCCAAAGCGGGTCCAATAAATAACACCTATCCTTCGCGAGGTCAATTGTCCTAGCAGGGATCAAGGTCACCGGGTCACGAACTATGTTTCGAACTATCAAACATTCGAGTTTTAATCAAATCTAATTGAATAAGAAAATGTTTGAGAGAAAATCCAATTGGAATTAATTAGCTTGCTCGTAGAATTATCCATGCTTCCATTGATCCAACCGATAAACTCTTCACTGAAAGGATCAAAGGCAAATAATGGCAATGAATTCGCAAACATCCGCGAGCTTAGCAATCAATGGTAGGATGTTCGATTGAATTTGCTTCTAGAAAATTACAACTTGATATTACTGCTTGGAAATCATAAAGAGATCAGAGTACTCCTCCTTTTTCAATCGACCCTTCCACGCCCATGGAAATTGCGAGTTCTTCCTTCGATCAGAGTACCAGGAAATTGCTTGTCCTCTCGCAACGAGGGTTAGGTCCAGGGATTACTACAGTTCCTCTACTCTCTTCATTGATTTCTCCATCATAAATTCTCTGCTGCACTATGCTGTCTCATAAAATCACTAATAAAATTTTCAACGATTCAACAGCAAGGTTGAAAAGAGAGTCCTTTTCGAAGAACGAGACTCGGCGAAAAAGCTATTACAAATCGAATAATAAATTCGACCATCTTCCTTTTGATCCTTTCAATATTCCCGAAATCAATATACCAACGAAAATCTATTTCAAAATGTAATTCTAAAAAAAAACGGGGTTTGTGTCCTACCTTGAGGGAGGCCATGTCGGACACGGATCGATGGGTCTGAATGGTTTCCAGCTGGTCCAAGCACCAATCCAGTTCTTCCATCGTCTCGACGGCGAGCTTCATGTAGGGTTCTTCTGAAAAAGGTGTGAGAAACGTAAGGATTCAAAGAATTAAAGGTCAGACTTTAGAAATCAGAGCGAAGATCTTAACGAAGGTTAATAAAAAACAATTCATTAGCGACTTGTAACGGTAGCTCGTAGCTGTAATACAAACGGAGTATTGCGCGGGACGCAATAACTCTGTGAGAGAAGAGCGGCATACAAAAGAGGCTGAGATATCAAGATAAACCTAAGTCGCTTATGTAAATGAGAGCGTGGAATTCATCGAGCAAAGGAGCACTTTCATTTAATCCGGTACACGTGTCTCGCATTGTGATAAAGCGAGAAAAGCAATCCGGCATGGAAAACTAATTATCTTTATTGTATAAGAAAAGAATATCATTCGACTATTGTTTTAGAATTTATTATTATTGTTTAAATGAAATTACCTCCTGGCGCCAAAATACGTGGCTGCGGTGTACTGCTGCCCTGTGCACCGCTGCTCCTCCTCGACCTGGACAATAAAAAAGATCATTTTTATATTATATTGTTATAAATTATTTTCAAAGAGATAGAATAATATTTTTATTTGCATTTGTTGTGAATTAAATAATACTTACTTGTTTGTGGGTACATTGGTGAGGGACAGGAAGTTGTTCCTGACCGAACGCAGGGAGGCCAAGATCTGCGCGAACGGTGTGACGATAAGGTCCTCGCCATGACTGCAAAGGAAACGAAAGAAGTCAGCTTAGTCCGCTTCCGCTGTCCTGTAGACTTTCAACAGTGCTCACAGAAGGGTTTGGGGGTAATTGGACAATTTACACAATCGATAAAAGATTCGTCGTAAATCGATCTTTCATTATGTACAAAGACGTTGTCGAAGCGACGCTCTCTACTTTCATGCAGGCGTTGAGCTTCGCTTCGTTGCAGGCTGAACTCATATTTCTAGGTTTTATTATTATTTTCGTGTTTAATGTGGAAGTGATATTGTTTTATGGTTAGAGAATTCCCAGGAATTCCTTTGGGAATGAATGAAACCCTTCCAAGTACCGTTTATATGTGCAAGCGGAACGTGGAATATGAAACGCTTGCATTTCTTTTTTATTTATAACCTGAAATTCCCGCGGCGAATTTCCTTGCGAATACTTGGAATTTCTTTGAATTCTTTCGCGCAAGGATAAACCAGATGAATGAAACCCTTCCAAGTAAATTTGAACGAATCATACCTGTTTTCCTATTAAGCATCGTATATTTCCTCCGATTCGACGATGTCGATATCCCATTCACAGACACACCCACAATTTCCATCGTAACAATCACGAGAACAAGTCGACTTGATGAATAATTGTTTAACGACGCGATTTGTCAAGATTAGAGATCGTTACGAGTCACTTTCGTTGAAACACTGATGCCCGATTCAAGTATAATTGTCGTATCGAACCAACCGCACGTTCTACAACTTGTGCAACAGTTACTACGAGGTTACCCAACGTAAGATGGCATTGAAGTCTCTGCTTTACCGACTCAGTAACCAATAAGAAACGAATAGAGGGCAGCTTGTGTCGAGGAAGTTCATTCAAAATGCGAATTTGAATATTTCAATGAAATATAATATAATGAATTAAATATGAATTTCTGTTTTGTAATATATATTAATGACAAACTTATATCTAACATAGTATATTTCTCGAATTCGTACATAACCACGAAACACGTAACAATAAAGACATTTAATATATCTCTTTCTCGTAAATCAACAAATTCTCGTACGAACTAAAGTAACAACAAGGACATCTAAGACGAGCGGAAGTGCAGGGCATCCGATAAGGCACCTTCTTCGATTGCAAGGCGAGGGTGGAGAAGGAGCGCCGTCGTAAATAGGGCGTTCCCGGGCAAGAATTTACGGTGCATCGATATAGTCAAGTATACGTCTCTGCATTTCGAGAAAATATCAAACAAGACACTCAGACTTTCCTTCGACTTTTCTCTCTGCGACAGAAGCTTATTTGTAAACCGTACATTTCCGAGACTATTTTTGCTTGTTCTACACAAGAATATCGGTAATGTCGATCGATGAGAAGATTGGAGGTGCCCCAAATTTTCATGATCGATCGCACTGTCTGCCATAAATATTCATCGACATAGACATCGCGGTTTCCTTCTAGGTGAATCGTTACAACAAGCTGTCTTTGAATTTATGCTTCGTTCGTACATCCTGCTCAGAACAGCCATCAATGTCTTTAATGGCTGGTAAACATATCTGGTTACTAGTACTGAATATTTTAGGTTAGACTTATGGCAGAATTTAATTGGGAACATCGGTAACAGCAAGATTTACGATCGGAGATGCGTTCGTTGGAAAGTAAGAGGATGCGAGGGATTGCCGGATGTAATCTTAGAAAGAGACCGTTTCCTTTAGCTAGGAAGAGGATGGAATTAAGAAATCCGGATCGAGAGATTTTCCTCGAGAGAACCTAGTGAGAGAGCCCTTTTACATCTGCCACGGTAGCAAGTGGTTAGCGTAATGGTTAGTTTCCTCGATCAATATGGAACGTTCTAACGCCCGGGGGCATTGCGAGGACGCAGTCGAGAGAAAGAGTCGGTGAGTATAGAGAAAGAGGCCAGAGTGAAATTGTAGAGCGATGTAGATACGAAAGTAGTAACATGGCAACACTTTCAAAGAGCGTACAAAGTCTTTTATGTGGTTCTTCGACGCACGAATCAAAAAAAGCAATCCATAAAATCTACGAAACGTACGATTTAATAAATTTCAAAGTAATTCAGGATGTCCAAATGAGATATCAGGATTTCTGCCAGACAGGACTCGTGACTCGAATTCGACTTCCTGGACTTTAGCGGAACAGCCTCGACAAACATGACCCGTTGACCTACATGACGCAACACGAATGCGGAACTTTGCGGTTTACCGATCTTATTTAAGTATATTATCTTGAAAAAAAAAAAGAGACTTAAAAGTTCCTTTAAACA
This sequence comes from Ectemnius lituratus, assembly GCA_910593735.2. Lineage (NCBI taxonomy): Eukaryota > Metazoa > Arthropoda > Insecta > Hymenoptera > Crabronidae > Ectemnius > Ectemnius lituratus. The sequence continues at coordinate 6,544,180 of OU343045.1, forward strand.
TCCTTCATCCTATTTTGTAGACTTACAAGTCCCTTTTAGGTGGAGTTTCGAAGCATTGTTCCCAGAAGAGTGTACGTCTTGGTGTTCTAACCCTTAAAGCAGAGGTGGAAAGTGTTCTGGGGATTCCACCAGTGGTGTTGTTAGAGTTACCAGCCCCTAGAGATGGTGAACTCATACCAGCACCGCATCTCTTCAGGCCACCGGCCCCGGAAGACCCAGGATAATCCATGAGACTTCCTCCACTCGATCCCGACATCGTTAATCGCTTCTGTCACCTTTCTTTCTCATTCTTTATTTTGATTTCAAACTCTCATCAGAGTCCTCCAATAAGCACAGTTTTTATACTGTGCGTTGCGATTTAGTATCTTATTACTCATTTTCCGACGAATTCAAAGATTCGAGGACACAATTCTGATTTATGAGTACTTGAAGAAGCTGTGGAATGAATACGAAGCTCTCAGTGACGATCGATCCTTCCTTCTGTCTGGAAAGGTCACGGACACTCGATTCGAGCTAAGGAACACGTCCCGCCCGGGGATCTTAGCCCTTGGCCTTGACAACTGTCCAGATACACCTGTCCTCGACCTATGTCACTAATTCTTCTGTTAATAATCACTGTCGATCTTCTCTTGATTCTTCCTAAGATGAAACAGTCATTCTATTGTAATTTGATTGCAATGATTCCGTTAAAAAAAAAGACCGTTGAAACAATTTCGGGCGGGAAAAAATTCCGAACTCTGGCAAAAGAAAAAAAAAACCCCGAACTAGTAATTGGTCGACCTACATAGAATCATTGGGAAAATTCGAATACGAATGAGATAATCTTCGAGATCTTTGAGACATAACCTTCATAGGAATTAGGACAAGTATCGACTTATCCAAAACTAATTAACCTAGTACCTCTTCTATGATAGTAAGATTATCTAACACCACATCCGTGATGAAAAGGCCCTTGGCAACTCTAATCTTGACACAGTAAAGACTTCCATATGTGTTTCCTTACGATCAAAATCCTCTGATTACAAACCGCGGAATTGCTACGAGGAAAGTCCAAGAATCAAAAGCATGAGAACTACTTTGATGTGTGAGAGAGAGAGAGAGGGAGAGAGTTAAGCGACACGAAAGCATTTCCTGCCAGAAAGGAAACTGCACTGGGAAATTAGTACTTGACTAAGAGTGAGAGAGAGAGAAAAGGAGGAGGAGGAGGAGTTTCTGAGGGCAAGGATTAATAGCAAAGCACTCGGCTTCGTTGAAAGGGTTTCTCTTCGCTCGAGTAAATCACCCGTTGGCGAACTTACCGCGTTGCTCTGTCGAAAATAGAGTCAAAGCAGCTGGTACAGAGAGTTAAAGTTAGACATTCTAACAGACTAAAGAAACGAATTCACTCTCTCTCTCTTTCTCTCTGCCAGGAATATCGACGATACTACCAACGAATTTATAACCTCGAATTCAATAAAAAAACATCACTATAGAATTGTATATAAAAAAATATGACAGGTTTAATCAAGAAAGTTCCGGAATGAAAAACAACTAACGAAGATAACAAGGATTCCAATTTCCTCATTGTAACGGAGACTGATTATCGAACACGATGTAATCAAGCTGATGCAATTAAAGAGTCAGTGTCATTGACCGTAACATGAATCCAATGATTAATATCGTTCAACACGAAGGACAATTTATTCTTAAAGCTCGAACGACAATGGATTATTGAACAAGCGAGTGTTTCAGGTCGGCAATCGGAAGAGCCTTGATTCGTTCGTTTGCAAGGTCGAAAGCTCGCAACCGACCATAATAATCATTGAAGAAGAACATTTGTGAGATGATTCGTTGAAATAACAATGCTAGTAGATTCTCCAAGGGAAACCAGTGGGAGGAATGCAGACGTTGGATTCAGTGATGCGAACATTAACGAGCATCCTACGAACCTCTTAATTAAGTGATCCGAATAAGCAGAGAAGCCTTCAGCTATGACAGCTCTCGCTCGATGATAAAGAGCAAGTCACGTAGAATAAACACTTGGAAACTTAGACGATGAAAATGATCCTTTAAAGTTTCTTGTGATATACGAAATACTCGTCTTGAACTTTCACGGTAATATCGACTGATTCGATCGAAATGGTTAAACACGTTATCAAGTTCCTTACAAAGTGTCAAGTACCTTTCCATCTGACAATCGCTAAATCTACAAGTATTTATAACTCTTTATCCATGATTCTATTACGTCATCTTTTCTAATACGAATAAAAGGTTACTGTCAAAGAAAAGGACTTCGCTCGAATTTCCAATGAACTAACAGAAGAAGAAAAAGAACGGTACGACAGTCGCTTGAATGTTACGGGCAACGAACCAGTTGTCGACAGATAGAATTGATTAAAGATAAGAGAAAGGGGTCACTGTCTTATCGCGATCGACTAGATTCGGTGAATGGACATTCTAACTGTTAAGAAATATTCTCTCACTAATCAATCATACCTCAAATCATTCTACAACAGTATTCAGTAATTAATACTTGGGGGAAAAAAGCCACCGAACCAATAGATTCATTAACAAATCGTGGTTCAGTTTAAAATTGGTAGGTCCCACAGCGAAACGCTGCTCTAATTACTCTAACTAGAGCTTCGCACGATCCTTCTCTCTCATTCTATCGTACACAGATTGGATTTGTCCAGGACGCCAGAACGTTTTTCCTCCTAGGCAAACGACGTTAGCCGACGCGACGCTCTGTCGAGCCAAAGTTTCAGTGACGCACGCTACGGTTCGAGTGAGCGCTATTTGCATTCGCCCGGAGAGAGCTCGTTAGCCGAGCCATTCAGCTCTTCACTCGACGAACATGTATTCATATGTCGATGCTTTAGAACATTAGAAACAACTAATACAACTAATAGAATTACTAGATTCAAGCTATCTTACAAAGAAATCATACTAATACACTATAAAACGGACGGATTATTAAAATAGGGCGAACTAAAAACACGCGACGCACAATGTTGGACAGCTGTCGAATGACAATACGGTAAGAGAATCAATTGCAATCAAATCACCCACGCTTAATGACGATTCTCAAGTCTGACTTATATCACTTGATACACCTAATAATAATCTAGACGTAATGTTCTCCACTGGAACAAGCTTTCGTCCGTTCTCTTCGACGCACTTGAGAGGACGCCCTCGGTTAGAGAGACGACGTCCTCCTCCGGCGGCGCGTGACGTCGTTCCCTGACGACTGAGAGAACGGCGGCGTCGGGTGCGCGGCGCGGCGCGACGGACGTCGGACACCTCGTGTTTGCCGCGACGTCGAACTGGCCCGGGTCCTCTTGCTGCTGCTGCTGCTGCTGCTGCTGCTGCTGCTGGTGGTGGTGGCGGCGGTGACGGCGGTGGTGCACTCGCAGAGATTTCAGCCACCTCTTCGTCCCACTCACTCGGAAGCACTGTGTGCGAGTGAGATCCAACAGACACGATTTGCGCGGGAAACTTGCGCGATACCAAAATTCTATGTGTGGTCTTCACTTCTCTTTTTATCCTTGTGGTTTCTTCTCTGTTTTTAAGGTTAGTGTCATCCGAGTTTAACTAAAAATAAATGGTTGTGTTAATTTATTTTTGAGGTTAGTTTGTTAATATTTGATGAAAATGATTGATTTACGTACTTTGATGATAAATATTAAAGTGCTTTAAAGGCGCAATGACGTTGCGCGTTTCGACGCATTCTCGACCTCGCCTCGCCTCGCCCGCGCACGAACAACCGGCCGATTATGGAAAATTGGCCGGGAATTGCGGGAATGCGGCCTGGAATTGCATCGGCGAAGCGCGCAGCCTGGCGTGCCAAGCTAATTACGCCTTCGTCCGACTGGAAATGCCACGTGGCCAGTCAAACACGAATGACGAAATTCAAGATGATTTTTAGAATTGAAATTTAATTATTAATTAATTTTGAGGAATAATTTGAGAGTATTAAAGAATTAGTGTTTTAATAGTACAATTATTGCTGTAATTTAATACGAAAGCTTTGATAATTAATTCGTTCTAATTTGATTTGATTAATTAATTCGCTCCTTTGGTAGCTTTCGAGATCAGAGAGGAGCAATATGGGAAACTGCGCCACAGTCTCCGCGATATTCCCCGGAGCTCAATCTAGATAGTGGGCGCATCCACGTCCTCGGAGATAATATCGCCATGACAGATGGAGTAACTCGAGGAGGGTAAAGTGAATGCCGCACTATGTGTCAGCCGGTGTTTGCGCAATAACCGAGATAAAGATATTTGCACTCGATGCACTTTATAGATGCACTCACGCGCCCCGAAAGGTTCCCTATGAACTTTCCAATTGCATTAGATAGTTAATGATCGTCGAAACACTCAAGTTTCCTCTTCGTTGTTAATGTTATTAATGATGGGTAATTATCTATTGATAGAATGCAAAGTGGATCTAAAATTGAATAATATAATATTAATGATAAATTATTGAAAGTAATCATTCCTAAATAATTCAAATCTGACAATCTTATTAATGACAGACACTGTCATTGATAAACTAAGGATCGCGGAGGATCAGTGCATAAAGCAACAGGCACGCTTTATCGGTCCTCGAATTAATGACCGTGGATGGGAGAGGGCAGCTGGGCACATGAGCTTCCGAGCGATACGCATGCAATCAATAACTCGCCTCCTAACGCTAGGAAATTCTGGAAACTCAAATAATTACTCTAATAAACCAATGATCTTTCATCATTCTCTCATAACCTTAAAAATTCCACATATCAATTCCTTTAGAATAATTCGTAATTTCTAACGATTTTTTTTTTTCGTCGTCTTATATACAAACTTGGAGAAATTGAAGGTTAGGTTTGAGTTCAGCCTGCAATTGGCCGACGTACGTCGAATTACCAAGTCGATGTTTGGATGTACTCACCTGTACTGATCGGTAAATATCCTGAAAATGAGAATTGCGATATTTACTGACGGCTAAATCCACTAAATTGGGTCATGCTGTTAGTTCGGGCGGACTCGATGTTATTTACACTAGCTCGCTCTACCTTGCGCGTAAAACCCTTCTCTCTTGAGTTGAAGAGTTTTAAGTGTTATTTTACTGTCACTGATAGTTTATTACTAGTCTTGTTTATAATGGCTCGCAAAAATATTTTCTTCGTGTATCGTTTAAGTTATGACTTCGAGTTTTAGGTTAGAATTGCTTCGATAGTGTATTATAGAAATATATTTGATATTTTGTTGAAAAAAGAGGAATTAATATATTAAGAGTATAATATTAGTTATACATTCTTCGAATATGTTTGAGAGTCATTGTAGATGCTACCAACAATATTATAATCCAAGCATTGTAAAATGTTAGGTTATAAATATCGATGGCGACATACTAAGAGCTTACGCTAATGCGGAAGCATCTGCCTACTTTGCACGATGCTTTAATTGCTTGCTACAATTATGGAGTCTCCTTAATCACCGAACTAACCTCGAAACTCTGCGAATATGCAAGAATCGCGCTGAGCTAAATCCTCTAAGTAAGATTTGGATTATTTCAACAATGAACGAACGTTGAAGTTTAATAAGGTGTACACTGTACGTGTGTGTGTTGAATAGACGAGATTAATAATTAGAGAAAAGAGTGGTAAAAGTAAACAATTAAAGTGCAGGCGGGTTAGAAGAGGTTAGGTTAGCCACGAGTCATTAATATCACAAATCCTGCTAATTAGCATCGATCGAAACTTCGTAGAAACTCGTGAACAAAGTGAAAAAACGAAGAAAGCATAGTAAAAATTCACCCAAGTTCCCAACTTCCAATTGAGGTTAAACATTCGCTAAGTATCCTCGATTCTAATTGGACTTAAACCTTCCATCCGAACCAATCAACTGCGTTCTAACCCTCGGCATATTACTCGGGCGCAAAAGAAAAAGCGCGAGGAAAAGAAAATCCGCCGTGTACTTTTTGCGTAGCGAAAACGAAACGAAAAATTACGTGAAGCATTCTACGCAGGCAGAACTCCAATTCCAACCGGACGAAAACTACCTCGAAACTAGCCCGTCCAAAACGAGATTCATGCAGAGATAGAAAAAGGCTGACAAAACAATTATCTCACAAAAAGAACCAAAACAAAAAAAAAGAGAGAATCGAAAAGAAACAACGACAGAAAAAGAATAAGTATTCCTGGCGTGGGGTGTTAATTCGCCTAGATTAATCGGGTGAGTGTGAATGGTTCTTGGTTCTAGCAGTGAGTAGCAAAGTCAACGAAAGGATAAAAGATAGTAGGATCGAGAGTACATACGCTCGCTCGACAGGAAGCTCTGTCTCTTTGAACCTGCAACCCAAGGATCACATACATACATGATATTGTCACACCCCGCACCGGCAAAAGTGAATGCTTACGAAAAAACTCACTAAAAGGACCACCGAGACGTCTACCAAAACCTGATATATTTTATCTAAACACGATATCTTAATTTTATCTATCATCAGGGACGTCTTAGTGCTCGATAGTTCGACAAACACGTTCAATCGCTATTACCAATGAAAGCTGAACACTCCAAGCGGATACGAAACACATTTCAAGTGGTGCTAAACCTGTATTTTATAATACCAATTTCATTCAAGCACTCTTCACTCAATTAATCAAGTTTCAAGTGCAATATCATCATATTTCAATCAATCAAGTTGAGCACCACTAATGAAGGACTGTTTTTACGAAGAGTCGAATCTGCGTCGACTTAATATCGCATGCAGCATGAATTGTAAATTCCTGATTCGACCGGGCGAAACAACTCCTGGATAAAGCAGCTGCTCTGTAATGCTCGGATATACAAGTTCACTTGTTGCACGTGCGACGCACCAGTCGCGCCGATCAATCACGTGAGCGAATAGGAACTTCGAGCACTCGAAATTATACGATGAATCGTGGCGGCAGGTGCGAGTGGGAATAGAAATGGGAAAGCGGACGTGAGAAGAATGTGAAGAATAATGGGTGCAAAGTTTCCCTTTACGAAGATTAGTCTTGCTAGGTTCGTAGAAAATCCGATTAAAATCGATTATCATACACTGCGAGGTTACAATAGTTGCAACAAGTCTGTAAAATCGCCTGTAGAGGCGCCACCGCACAGATGGAACTCCAAAGATAAGTTAGAAATCTAGTATGTCGACATCGAGTCGATAAAGATGTTCCAAGTTATCTCTCAAAACAGTCTGCTATTTTACCGACTGCTGCGATAAAGTTACCGACAGACTCATTAATAGAAATCCCAAATACCAACTGTGTAATTACAGTAATTAGTAAAATAATGCCAATAGAAAGGAAGATTTGATAATTTTCAAGTGTGTTTTGAGAAATGTATAAAGCTGATACAGAAATAACTCTCACTCATGAATTCTCAATTACTAATCACTCGGTGCAATGGTTTTGAAAAGTGGAAAGTGTTGATTCGTGCGTACCTTTCACTGGCAATCGAGCTGTTGCGCGACATCGACTTCGGCGACATCTCGAAGTCGCTGTCGCTCCGGTAGAGGAAGCTCTCGCGGCGCTGCGGCATCGCCTGGAGCACCAAGCCGGCACTCGGAGAGGCGCCACCACCCCCGGCCGCACCCCCGTCCAGCGTCGAGGCGCCATTCTCTACGTCGAAGCTGTAAAACATAATGAAAATAATTTAAAAAAATGTTATATGCTAACACAGACTTAATAAACATTTTTCAGATTTTTTTAAATACTTTTGATAATATTTTCAAGTGTAATATATTTTTATTACGCGGATGAAATATTGTTATTAAATTGTAGCGAAGAATAATAATCGTAGATTATTTATATAAATCAGTGACGTTTTAATAAAGTGCACTTGACTAAAACAGGTGTCACCGTCGAATTTCTACGCGTCTCTGCGTTCATTAAAGTCTCCAATTAAGTCCCTGGAATTCCAGCGTCCAGACACGCGCGAGACTTTCCTCCTTTTTTATTTTCTTCCACACATTCCTCCCAGTCATTAAAACGAAATTAAATGACCCGTAAAAAAACAATGATTTTACTGTGAAAAAAAAATCATTTCAGGATGAAATTTTCGGAGGAATAATTTACTGATTAAATGACTGGATTCTCTAGAATTCTGTTTAATGACAGTACGAGAGAATAATCGATCGGGGTCAGTAACGATTACACCTGTTTAATTAGGCGTCTTTTGTCCTGTTGGAAGCCGCCTGGCATTGTCGATGATGTTGGCTGCTCGGACACCGGGCATCGTTCCGGTCCCCGATAGTCATCGTTACGCGGTATTACGCAAGCCTCGATTAGTCCTGTAACCTTGCCATTCAGCGGTTAATAGTTCCACGCTGTCAAGCGACGCTTGGACACCCAATTGGCATAGTCGACGCCCTGGACGCAGGTTTTCTGACCGAATCATTTTCACATTCGAGCAACAAGTATTGAAGATTAAATGAATATTTTCGAAATTATTTTTTCATTAAATTATCCTGATACCAATATTTCTTTTTTCTCACTGTTTTAATGTATTCAACGTAAGTTCATTGATTTAAACAAGCTAGTAAATTGATGAGCTCGCAAAATGACGAGTCAAAGGGAGAGTATGAAAAAGGTGATTAACGGCGCCGCGCCCAGTCGACAGGCAATATCGCCCAGATTCACCCGGCGACTCCGCCGTGCCAATAACAAGTGCAAATGTTTGCTCGCCAGTGTGGAACTTACGCTAACTGTTTGCTAATAACGTCTTCCTTCTCGGAACTAACTGATACTCTTGTTTCTCTTCTCGTCTCTTTGATAGTCGAAAGTCAAAATTTGCCAAATTGGAAACATCCCGGCAAATTCACGCTTGCCACATTTTGCTTCGATGATAATGAACAATCCCTGTTAATATTTACGCGCGCCGACGGAATTGCAAATGCAAATTATCGACTAACGACAATTTATGCGACGCCGCCGCGCATTATCCGCCTGGGCTCGTTAAACTCTCATTCGAAATCGGTGAGCGTAAATTAATCGGAATCAAGAATTAACGGGCATGTTTAGTCAATTTATTATTATAACATTTTTTTTACTTGAAAGTATTTTATAATTTCTTGTATGGTAAATGTGATTCTAATATTCCATCAGTATTTCAATTTGCATTGTATAATAAAGTATTGTATACTTGATTTTTCCTGGTATTATATTACGCAGGATTAGTAGGAAATCGTGCGGTGATTGTAAATGGCGTGTAACCTTAGATTCGCACTGGTATAATTGCGCCTTTAGGGAATTTCAGCCTGTCATGGAAGACGCAATCACGAGAAAGGCGTGTTATAGTGTTCAACGATCGATCACGGCTTACTTTTAATCATTGCGTCAGTGTTGCATCATCGGCTCGTCCAGTAATTAGCCATTCTCCGATACTGTTAATTACTGGACGAAGCCAACCTCGGGTTGGCGAACTGAATTCTGTAATTCGATATTACTTCTCTCATTGTTATACTTTCCCACTGATTTTTTACTTCTAACCTTACAATCTTTTATTATTACATATCATTATCAAAGAAAATCCTGTCATTCTCTTGTATTTTTATATTTAAACCCTGTTTCATACTAATTTCTTAACATAACCTAAAACCCAGTAAAGCCAAGTTCCCGCGCTTTTTTCATTCGACCAATGAGAGACATGGGTTGGGCGAGTGAGTGCGCGCCATATTTACATAACCCTAAAGCCGAGCAGCTATCGCTGGGCACTTGTGCGTGATTAGGGTAATTGAGTCGACTATATAGTCGACCGTGCCTCGTCTCGATTACAGCGCGGCTAATTAAAGCGGATCAGCAATCCGTAGCGAGGCCGGCTTCATTTCCTAATGGATTTCTTAGCGTTGCAAGCCAACCAAAACGCTCGAGAACCTTGCTCGAACACTACTCTTCACTCGATTTAAATCCTTCCTATTGCAACGGTAGAATCCTCAGCAAACAGTAATAATACTCGTCCTAGCTGATTACAATGTTAATCTACTTATAAGACTATTGTCGACTACTTGGCGATTTCATTCTTTCTTATTACGAGTTCCCTGGGATTTATGAAGTTACCGAATACAAAGCCGATTGCTGGATTTAGTATTTTATTATTATATTAATTTATTACTGTAATTGTATTACAGAAAGTACTTTGTACTTGTTTATATTGAGTACCAAATGAAATGTATAAGAATTCTCTTTTCGGAAATTAGATAGCAACTTACGGAACAGCAAGATAGAAGAGTTTCGGGTGTGGTTTCACGCGGGAAAGCGTTGAAACACAACCGCTGTGTCTCCGGAATGATGTGAGAGGAAGCGAAACTCTCATAGTTCCGGAGTCCCTTCGCGCTAGACGAGAGGACACTTCTTGTGGCATGATGATTGCGTAGTCATTCATTTCTAACTTTGACACTCTTAACACATTATACACCCTTTCGCATACCTACACAATTGTCTTTTTAATACAAACTGCCTTTGTTCTCGAAACTTATCAGCTGGACTTTCGTATATTTATTTGAGTCATTTACTTTCAAATTAAAATATTAAAAAATTAAAAAATTGTATTAAAATACAACTTCCCTTAATAAAAAATAAAAAGAGAGAATAATTCAAATATTGAATAAATCATTTCCAGTGTTAACAGATGACACGTATCATTGATTGATTCAAGAGAGTATTTTCTCCTCGTATGAAATTCATCATTATCCAGTGTATCACAATGGTGGTGGAGGGTTCGGAACTGGCCAATCCCTACGCGCTTTTGTTAAGGTTTTCATTATTATGTGTGCATTATGCTTCTAGTGGAAAAGACTCGCGATGATTTTTCAATGGGAAGAAGATCCTCTGCCAGGCTCTTCTATTCAACCGATCACGTTTTATCACCCTCTTTCCCTGTCCATCATCCCTTGGGACGTCGAATCTTTATCTACAACCCCTCAGCTCTTCCATCACAGGATTAAACTTTATTCTGGTGAAGTAAAGATTTCGAGAAGTGAGTCAGTTAAGAAATAATATTATATTGTATATTGTTGTTATTAAAGAAAAATTTCATATAGAACAATCTGTTTATCATTAAAATTTTATATTAAATATTAAATATACTGTTTTATATTTCAAATACTTAAATACTGTATTCATTCCATTTTTTTCTTTGACTTCTGCTATAACAGTTTCGGAAAATCACTTCGTAAATCAATCCCAAAGTCAGCCAGAGAATATAAGCTCGGATTTCAACCGAGGGCACCCTGGAAATACCAATCTCCCGAAGCCAAGCCGAGTTCCCAGCCTGTTTTAATCAGGCGTGCCGCCGCGAGAGTGGAAACTTCGGAGGCTGTGAAACGCACCTAATGCAGGTTGCACCCCGATAGTCAAAACTCGCCCTATTAACACCGAGGAACTATGCAAACTTAAGGTCGAAACCACATTTCGCTTGTGTTAACGTGAGAATTGAATATTAGTTGGTACGCGAACTGATTCGAAATTCTTTTTAATTCATGTTAATCAATTTGTATATTTTTTGAAGTATTTAATTAAATTTGTTAATACTTTTAATTGACTATATTCGTGTTTGTAGTCGAATTAAATGGAAAGAAATGTTTTATTCAAGATAGTATTTTAAGAAAAAGTCTTTTAGCATCAACCGACACATTAAAGTCTAGTTGTGTCAGTCAAGAAGATTAACAGCCGTGCGATGGGAGCCTTGGCAAGATATAAAACAGACCCCCATTAAAATTAGGTCAGCTTCGACTAACGAGGAGGAGGAAGCTAACGGAAGGTGGCGTAGACGAAGCTTTCTTTTACAGCTTCCGACTTGCAGATATTTCCCTTTTGTTCCCTCCAATCTAACTGCTGTTCCACTAACGCGCTCTGTGAAACGTGCTTAATTCACTGCGAAACTTTCCGGAGTAGTTGCTTGGCCGGCCTCGATTCGGGCTTAGTGGACTCGCAAGCTCCTCCTTCTTACTTGTTGATTCTTGAATATAGTTTCAATAGGCGGAGAATAAATTTACAATCATTAGAATTTCATCAAGAATTCCATTCAATTACACCTGTTAATGATTTCTATTAATTGACACGATTTTATTATTTAATCATTGAATAATTTACTTAGAAATTATTATAAAATTAATTAGAAATAATTTCACGATATTCTTATTCAATTAATTGGAAGGATTTATTCTTTAAATCAAAAAATAATTGTAAATGACATTTCTTCTTGGAACATAGAGAATCATTTTTTTTACAGTACATTGTCGTTCAAAGGAGTCTAACGTTCACTGGGATTTCACGTTTCCAGGGTGGAAGAGAGCACACGGCTGGGAGTTGTGGGATCGATAATAGTGCGATAGGTTCGAGGCGAGCACTGTGCGGAAAGTTACTTCCGCCAGTGTGCACTCGCAACAGGCGGACTTGCGATATGACAGAGCGACGCCGAGCCGATTGCATCTCTATTGCGAGGGACCAATGAGAGAACGATTCGTATATCAGCTTGGAAAATATCCTTAAAAGGCACTGGTAGATTTCTGCGTTTAACACGCGTCGAGTTTCTCTGTTAATAACATTTTTATTCATTTATTTCTGACTGTAATAATTTTTATTTTAAAGAAAGTCGATGAAATAATTATTTGTGACTTCTATTTTTGTTTGTATTTATTTCGACTGTAATAATAATTATTTTGAAGTATGATACTTGGAGAATTTTGATTTTAATGATTTCGGATGGAATAATAATGTATAATGACGTCTGAGTTTCGACATTAGAATTATTAATGATTCCAAGCAGGAATTCTAGCCTTCTCGGTGTTTACTTCGACGATTTCAAGGCCGACTTATACCCGACACACTGACAGTTCTCTCCTACCGGGCGAAGCCCATCGGAAAGTCAATATTGATTCGAGCCAGCCTAATTAGTCGACGATGCTTATTGCTTTTCCGGAGGCGCGCGCGCGTACGACCCGTTTTATTAGCGCGTCGTCCTCGAATCAGTCGAAAATGGGAATGCAATTGTCGCTGGCAATTAGTCAGTCGTGTGTCATTGGCTCCGGAAGATCAACAGGCGTCATCCAGAAACGGCTGAAGTCGCTTTTGTCGGATGATAAGAGAATTTCGAATTATATTACTACTGGTTGATTGAATAAGCTTGTAAAACATAATAATTCGTGACTTTTGTAACGCCAGGCTGATAAGTTTCGAGTTGGTAAAGGCAGTGATTTTTAAAATTAGATTTATACTTTAAAGTATGATAAATACGATGATTATTATGAACACTGAACTCTCCGCGACACTGACATCACTTTATTTCATGACTGAGTCTTTGCGAGTCACTTGTTGTTCACTGACTCTGTCAATAAGTCAATTTGACTCAGTGAAATCCTTGAGTAACTCACTTTGTCTGACTTATTCTGATTCAAAAGTCTTTTGAGTCACTTTGTGATGACTGACTCAATGAAACTCAGTCAAATCACTTAACTAATTCACAATGTATAAGTCTATAATGAGTCTTTTTGATTCACTTATTACTGACTGACTCAAACACTTGTTACTAATTCAGGATTGTACCGAGTCACTTCCGAATGACTCGGAATAAGGAAAGTCCGACGGAGCTTGGAAAGTGTTAAGTGCGAGGGAAGGAAGTTGGTCGGAAGTCGATCGAGAATTGGCGAGCCGGAGCGAGCGCGTCTCTCGGCCGACCTAGGTTGGTCGCGCGCCGCCTGCGAACTGACTCCCACCGCTTTGCCGATTGTTGCTTGTACCCCCGCGATTTGCCATGCTTCCTTTGCCCCAACTAAATCCACCGTGGCACGCCCTCCAACTCACTCTTCACTGTCGCTATTCTTCTTCTTCGTTGTTTACCCTGCTCGTGAAATATCTTTTTTGACTCGCCCCGCGTTATTATTACTCGGGAATGCCAAATGTTTCGGGGTTCGCTTGAATTCAAGTCGTCAAGCACCGTGAGTCAGTTGAGTCAGTCGAATTTCAGTGACTCGAGTCTTAAGTCAGTGTTTAAAATTGATGAGTACTTGAGTCGACTTGCTAGTGACTTGCAAGTTTATAAACTATGATGATTTACCAATGACTCTAGCTTTGAGTCACTACTTTCAAAGGCAGACTCGAAACTCGAATCTCATCTTCTTATTAACTCCACATGGAATTCCACTCTTATCGAATAGCAACGATAATTCGCCGATAACTGGATCGAGTCAGTGCCAAAAAAACAGAGCGAGTTAAATTGGAGGCGACTGGGAATTCGACGGTGGAAGGGAGCAGCGTAATGACGACTCCACCGATAAGGGATCACACCCGATTGATAGGAAAACTCGAGGCCAAACTGGACAGCGATAAAAGATAAGCGTACCAGCAATATTCAAACGGCTCGACAGCGAATGTTTATTCATTTTCTATTGTATTTCGATAGCTAGTTTTTTTTCTTCTTTTTTTGTCTAACTCGTCGATCGAGTGGACAAGGTTCGAACACGCTATTGGAAAGACGGGCTCAATTGGTAGTTGGTAGCCGGTACTAACAAGATTGCATAAAGTGGTGGTACAGTGGCGATTCCGAGTGCGTTGTGTAACAGGTTTCGCAATAGGCGACGCGTCACAAGGTGCAATTAGAGGAGAGCGCGCGCCGGGTTTCTTTATTATCTCACCCTTCGATCGCACTGATCTTCCACCCGATCTTCCCGCGTTTCTTTCCTCTCAACACCAATCAATTACTCAGTCTGTTCCCACTTCTAGTTTTTCTCTTTCATATCGCAGGCATTCACTACTTTTTTATTCTATCATCAAAAGGAACGTGTCTATGAAATATAATAATTTTAATATCATTAATAACAGACTTTCTTGAATGATTTTAAATGGATCAAAATTTTTAAACTTCATATTTTCTTTTGAACAAAGTTCTTTCAGTCCACTTTTCGACAGATCGGCCCCCCCCCCCCCCCCCCCCGAATAATGCGCCGGAGAGCGAGCTAATAATACCGGGCGGAGATAGAATTTCATTTTTCCATCAGGGAAGCATCGCTCTCCGCTGGCATCATCGAAGGCTTTATGCTTCGTCCATAAGCACCGAAAATAACGAGGCCTCGTGACTCAGAAATTGCAGCTGCGTCGTACACTTTTGCATTTATCTTTTTATTATCTTTCTTTATTCTTTCCAATTTCCCATCTACATTTCCCATCGCAGGTGCGTTCGACGTCCAATTGGAAACAAGTGTTCCTTCCTATTCATTGAGAACCAGTGAATAATCATAAGAAATAATAATAACTCAAAGCTACAATAACAGAAAGACTTTCTTGAATTAAATGAAGAATAACAAACAACTATTTCTCATTGAGATTCACTGAATAATCAAAAGGAAATAAAAAAAAACAAGCCTGTGCGAATGAATAAATTTGCAGTGTTCCTAAAATTCGACAATAATTCCGAGAGTCTTCAAAGACGCTCGCACATTAACACGAATATTAATCGGGATGATTGACCGCGCCATTAAGGCCGGCCGGCGAATAATAAAGGCGAGGCTAACGATGACTCTCGCTGGCTGATCGTCGACAGATTTAACTGGCGAGGCGCGCGTGCCAAGTCTCGTAAAAATGTCGGCGTCTCCACGCACAGGGAGCTACTCTGGACCACCCGTGTCAAAGGACATAAATCCTGCTATTATTGCGCAGTGGTTTAACAAATAAAAATATCTCGCATTTCCAAGATTATAATAAAATAAACGTGGGAGGTTGTTATTAATACTACAAAACATTATTCTTCCTTCTTTTTAGAATTCGAAATGACTTTACTAATTAATATGTTTAATTTTAATGGATCTTTATTATTATTGTTATGTTTATTTATCATAGTGATAAGTAACTCATTATTACTTACGTAATGAAAGGAAAGTAGGAAATGAATGGTTAAAATATCTCGCATTTCCAAGATTATAATAAAATAAACGTGGGAGGTTGTTATTAATACTGCAAAATATTTTTCTTTATTCTTTTTTGGAATTCGAAATGATTTTAATAATTAATATGTTTAATTTTAATAGATCTTTATTATTATTGTTATGCTTATTTATCATAGTGATAAGTAACTCATTATTACTTACGTAATGAAAGGAAAGTAGGGAATGAATGGTTATTATCATTAAAGAATATACGAGAGAGCCTAGCTAACCGCAACTAGTACTTTTCCATGCCCGGGAGAGTGCAATAAAAGGAGGTCCCGGGAAAAAGCGGAGAGAAGTCGAATAAGGCTGGAAAGTTCCAGGCTAGAGTGGGAAGAATTATTGGTCCAGGCGATGCTGCTGTGGCAGACCAACCGAGAGAGAAGAAAAATAAGTAGAAGGCAGAACGAAGAGTGGGAACAGAAACATAGCTGGATTAGAAACGAAAGTTTCTTGCAAGCTTTTATCTCGGAAGCGCAATTTCGGGAAGTTCTCTTTCTTGCAGTTTTCTTTGACTGCTTTCGTCTCGAGTTGATGATTATTAAAAGCTTTCTTGTTGCATTTCTTCTCGGCTAATTTAAATTAGTAATTTGTACTTAATTTGTATCAAGAAAAATGTTATTCTTTTTCATTCATTGTTTTGAAATGATTAAAGAAAATGTAAATTATTTTTGATGTTATCGGAATATAATAAATGCCGCGGGATATAATTATGATGCTCCAGGGACTTGTTGACTGCGGATACACTTCGATCTCAAGTAAAGCTGGTAAAGCTCCAAGAGATTGCGGCGTCTGCTAGCGACGCCGGCCGGCGTCGCCCCGGCTTTCCATTAAGAGCCAGCTTGCAATTACACGCCAACGCTCGTTAACCAGTAACAATGCTTTATTAGACGCCCACACTCTAAAACTATGCAATACTAAAAGAACTGAGTCAATCTCATCAGTTTTTCATTTAGAAAATCCTGTAATTCTAACCTAAAAACGTCCATCTTGCATTGTAAATGGCGGGAAAATTAAAATTGGATTTAATTTGATAATAGAAACATAAAACAAGGACTTTAGAAAGAAAATACAACACACAATGATTATATCTTCGATAAATACAAACCAGTAACTCTAACCTCCAAACTTGGCATCCATCTTGTATTGTAAATGGCGGGAAATTCAAAACTAGTATTAATTTCGTAATGGAAATATAGAATAAGGACTTTATAAAGGAAATGCAGGCGGCTAACACTCTTTCCTCGAAGACTACGAGACTGGTATCGATCCTGAGCGAGAGTTGGCGTGCTGCGCGGTTGTTAAGGGTGTTTATCACCGCAGCGCACTTTTCAGGGTCGCCAGATTTGTGTCAAGAACTCCTCCTCGAACTTACGTAGCCCCGATATGCAGGCGTCGGCCCTCGTAAAAGAATCATTGACTATGACGTCGACCACTGCCATGGAAACCACCCTCGCGTGCTTCTTCCACTGACGACTTGAAAACCCTCTCTTTATTCCATTAAAACACACACACACACACTGTTAATTTCTCATTAGCTTGTAATTAATTCCTGCCTGACTCACTTAACCCTGGTAATCCATCTTAATGACTGATTTATCGAAGAGTACCTTTCCGCTCCAGGGTAAAATCATCTATAATTACAATTCTAAAACCTATCATGAATTAATTATTAATCCCACTTTGAAAGTAAGCCAACGAATTAATAATTCTCTATGTAGCGAAAGGAAGATTAATTCGAAGTGATCACCAATCACCCGGATGTCTCTAGAATACGTGTTAGTAGTGCTCTAATAATAACTGACTCTGAGTGAGCAGTCTATTTTTATTAGAGCAAACCGGACACGACAGGAACAGGAGATGTATCTCGCGATAGAAATCCAACCACGTGGTGACACACGCTTGGACATCTCCTCACCTCTTGTTGCGGTCGACGTAATACCGTCGGGAATGCCTACGGAACCGATGACGACGTCGCTCGAGATGCGGTGGACCGCTGGACCCAGCATCCCTTGATTCTCTTGGCTCCGGTGTATCCTTGAAGAGAATCTCACTTCGGGAATCTCTTCTGTCGCGCCAACTTAACAACGTCCACACGATGATCGACAAGGTGAGCATCGTCGCGTGGATGTCCAGGAACATCCCTGAATTATCTTCGTTTTATCATCCTTCACGTTTATCTTATTAATATTTATTCCGATTGAAGTTCGTTTGTTTTTCTTGATTGTAATTCCTTGCGTTTTCTTTTCTTCAGGTTCTCTTCTGGGTTTATTTGGTCACTTGTTATGTATTGCGATTTTTTATTAGTCACTATAAATAAATTTTATGTTTCCCCTTGTTTTTGTTTTTTTTTTTTTAGAGATCCTTATTTCGTACTAGCGTTCGGACGAGGTCCTTTGACTCGTCGGCCGTGAACCCGACATTTCTGGAATGCCAGGCCGACCTCATTCTCATGGTAATCGGTTCGGGGAGCGGCGTTTTTTTGTCAGACACTGTCTAGAATAGATGGTCCAACCTTTCCGAGAAGTTCAAGCGGCGGGCACTGACTGTTTTGTTAGCTGAACACATACCGAGGGACGAGTTCGCAGGCAGGCGACTGAAAAAATATACTACCAACGAGATAACACGGCATCGATCTCTTCCGGATGAGATACAAAACGGATACGAATATTTATGGTACTTTGTGAAAGTTTGGCGAAATTTGTCGGTTGAAATACAAAATTCAAATTAAAGTGAATGTCTGTAATTCATGTTGATCGATGTTGATCGAGATATTCTTGAGTTCTAATGGATGAAAGTGTTGAAGAACTTCTTTTTATAAGATAGTCGTCAATGTCAAGGAAAAGTGGGAAGGTTCGATGAGGTCATGTTACTTCTTCGACGTCTTTCGAAATGAAATTTGTATCTTCGTCTCCATCGCATCCCACCAAGTAATTGCATCGAGAGTCCTGATAATATCGAAGGAAAGCGAAAACTTCCTGATGAGGAACCTCCCAAAGGAAATCTTAGAATTAGTTCGTACGACAGCTGCGTGATCGATACGGAAGTATATCGGTCGATCGTTAATCAAAGTGAGAACCAATCTGGTTTCTGTGAATCCTGGAATTCAGGAATTCCAGATTTCATTGAGAATCGAATATAAAAGAAGTCTATGTAAAGATTTTAATAGAATTCAAAACACAGAATTCCGGAATTCCTGAATTCTCGAATTCTAAAATTCCAGAATTCCATTAAGAATCGAATATAAAAAAAGTCAACGTAAAGATTTTAATAGAATTCTGGAATTCTAGAATTCACCAATCAAATCCAAAAGAATTCCATCGACAACAGAATTCTAGAATTCCAGAATTCCCCAATCAAATCCAAAAGAATTCACGAATTCTATTCACAAGAAAAGGTGAGGAATTCGCATTGTGAATTCCCTGGGATTCAGGTCGACCCGATTGCCGTGCGAGAGAGTAGCACCGAGTTAATAACGCGGCGCCCACAAAGCGATATGTATCGCATAAAAGCCGGCCGCGTTTCGTGCCGCGGATATTGTTCTAGAACAATATTTATTGTTCGAGTGCGCGCGCGCGCGCGCACAGGAAGTCTCTGCCGACGTGGTACGTGGATATCGAGGCACACGCACCAGATCGACACGCAACATCTTTTTTAATGGCCGCCTGTCAATCTTCAATTCGAGGCCGCACGCAAACTCTGTTACAAGAGCGCACGAAGACTCTACGATGAATTTACTCGATGATCACTTTCATCTTTTAATATCACAGCATCCCTTTGAATTCTGGTGAATTTAAAACTGGGAATATCGAAAGTATGACTAAATAATAATTTAATTAAAAGAATAAATTGTGGCAAATATTTTTCTTATGAATATATTTAATTTAATTAACATAATCAATTTTCTTATTGAACTTGTACAAATAATAAATAATGCAATACATTATATTTACAGATGCTACAAGAGGATGACCGGATGCGAGGACTTATTGGCAATCACAATTGGTATGCCAGCCCTGACATTTCCCACCCCGACGCTATTATTATCGAAGTGTATTATTACCGAATTAACATCCGGTTACGAAGACACTTTCTGTCGACTGTCGCCTCGAATTAAATACATTCTGGAATTCCATTGGATTCTCATTCTTTTATATACAATTATTATTGAATTAATTCTCTATAAAATATATAAAAAAAAGTAACACAGACTTTATGAAAGGGATAAAAATATTTTGCAACAATCTGTTATGATTTCAATTGAATTATTGTTAATCTGCGAGTGAAATATATCTGGGAAGGAAACATAGACTGGCACCACTTTTGACCAACGGCTCAATCGTACATCGAGAGGCCGATAAGTCCGGTGATACAGTGCTGTTCGATTCCCATCGTTATCCTCGGCAAATGAAAACTCCCGTTATCTCGATAGCCAGATCGATTCCCTATGGCTGGCGTGTGCCGGCGCTTCGGAATCGGGATTAGAATCCGAGTACGAGGGGTTGTAACAATTATAAAAGTGTCGAATCAATATTTCAAGGAAGAAAGGAAAAAAACACGAGGGATTTTAAAAGTTGGGATTTTTGTAACAATAATAAAAGTGTCGTATTGATATTTCAAGAGAGCAATAATAAAGAATTTATTTAAAAGTTTATGAAACATTGATAGTTTGTATTTTTGTAATGTTAATTGATTTGTTAATTATAAGAGTTCTCACGCGAATCATCAAGCTTAAGTCGACCTAAAACTGCTAAATCAACATTACAGCAGCCAAGCGAAGCCAACATTATTTTCACTTACTATAATTGGCACGTGTCATAATACGAATTGCGCAACAGTCTTCATATATGTGTATGTGTGTGTGTGTGTGTGTGTGTGTGCACTGTTTCGCACACTAATTCCCGCGAACGGCAATTGCCGCTTATGGCAGCGACCGGAGAATTTATGGCTGCCGCGTTCCATCTCGGACGATTGGAGCGCCATCTGAGCGGCGATGTCAGATTTCAGTGTTAAATTGAAAATCGAGAAAAGGGGGAGGCAAAAAAAAACAGTTGGTTTCGATTTCATCGACTTGGGAATGCGAAGCAATGCGATCCATTACTGAAATTGAAATTCCCTGGGAGGGTTGAAAAGGGTGGGTCGAAGGGATGGAAGAACTCAACAAGTACTCCGATCGACTCGAACAGTACGCAATAATGGCAGACATAAAAGATTGCATTGCGGGAATCCTCGCTTTCATTAGAAGAGCGATCCTTAATGACTCCAGCCAATCGGCTGCGGCGAAACCCCCACCACCTTTGGAAACAGGTGCTGCCATCGGTAAATGGTGAAAGAACGACTTAAAAATGTTGAAATTAATCAAAGTGGAGAACTATAAATTTTTGTAATAATAACTCGAATTTATTATGTAGATTTTTGTCAATTATTAAGACTCATTCGATGGATCAATGAATAAAAATAAAGTATCAGTTATTCGGTCGAGTGGTTTTATAATTCAGGAATCCGAAGAGGAAATGAAAGTAGGCTAACTTAGTATTTAAAGAACAACCTATAGTGTCTACTGCAACTGGTCCCTTGAATAATTGAAGGGCCGATGTAGCCTCGGCCGAGAAAGTGGAGCAAACAAACCGAGCGCGGCAAAAACGAGGGACGAGCGCGCGCGCACGGGTGCGATTCCAGGCGAGACGTGTGTTTCCGGCTGCGGATGATCTTGTAACTCCGGCTTATGTATCAGTGTACTCGTGGGTGTCGATCGATCCGTCCGGAGTGCGACAGGTACCGCATGCTATTCGACTGCCTGCGAAATCTCACGCCCGGGTACTCAACATCCCATAAACATCGTATCATTAATTAAAGGAACCATAGAACACCACAGGACATCGACGAGTCACTAAATTGTGGTCACAAAAACATCCTTAAATCACTATGACTTACTAAACACGAGTTATTATCACTTTTAACGGATGAGGTCGAGTCAGGTCGAAACTGGACCACGAAATACACGTTAATGATTCACTAAATAGTAGTTGAGATCACTAAAACTGTCATAAATCACTATGAGTCACTAAACTCGAGTTATTACCACTTTCGAGTGATGAGGTCGAGTCAGGTTCGACTTGGACCATTAGGGGGTCCTTGGAATCATCGTTCGACTCGAGTAATACAACTTTCGGTCACTGTTTCGACGGAACGATGATGGAAGAAACACGATGGAATGCCGAGGGTGTAAAAATGAGGAGAGTGGAGCTGCCGGAGGCCGCGTACCGGCATGTGGAGCGAGGCGGACTAACACGACGCCCGGTCACGCGACCCGACGCCACTGCGACGCTTGCTTGCCTGCTCTCGCTTGCCCCCGACTACCTTCGCGCGCCAAATCGTGCTCGATCACTCCCACACTCTTCTCGCACCTCAGTCAGACGCAATCACGCCCTAAAAGGGCACTGCCTTTACCGGCATCTGCTTCCTTTAACCCAGGCCTAACCCTAACTCCTGGGGTGGAACATGTGTTCCATCTGGGGGAGAATTAGGGAACTGGGTTGGAGAATGCTGGATTTTATGGCTGACCTAACCCAGACTTTTGAGAACACCTGATTGACCTAACCCTGGGTTATGAGAACCACTGATTGACCTAACCCAGACTTTTGAGAACCTCTGATTGACCTAACCCAGGCTTTTAAGAACTCCTGACTCACCCAAGCCAGGGTTTTACTAACACCTGATTGACCTAACCCTGACCTAACTTTTCGCAATTATTTACTGATGCAAATAGCCTCGCTAAAACAGTATTGCCCGAGAAGTATTTAAATATTAGGTGTGCAAAGAGATCGAGGCTGACTGGACGTACAACCGCAGAGGGTTAAACGCACTCTGGCATAATGAGAGTGGCGCGCCCACGTGTGCGCTCGCATGCGTCTAATTATCTGACTTCGGCCTGCGGAGTAATAACGTTTCGCAAAGAGTGACGCAGCAACCAACACTTACTTGCTCCACTCCGCCCTCGATGTTATGCAACTTACGTAAACGTAGCCTCACTCGAACTTACCTGTAACAAAAAAATTGAGGAGTTGGTTAGCAATGGTTCGTCCCAAGGCGAATTGGAAATAGGAAAATAGACGCGCTGGTGCAACAAGTTTTGCTACGTGCGAGGAACCTAAAGCCGAGATCGTGACTGTGGTCAATAAATGTAACTGGATCAGTCGAGCTTTGATTTACTGTCGAGGCGAGTTCTCTTTGTTTGGTAAATAAACTTCAACTGTTTATTGGGTCAGCGGGGAAAGCAGAGTTCTTCTTGATCCACTTTCGATATTATCGTTGGGATAATGCAGACTTCTATTGTATTGTCCGCTGGTTAGGCGGGAAACGACGGGGTAAGGCAGATTCTTATCGACCGGTTAAGGTCTAAAGGATCAAAGTTTCAATTCCTTTAACAGACACAATACCATTTTTTTACTTCAATAATTCATTAACTTAACTTAATATCTAAAGTAAGACGAACTTTCTCGGTAAAACAGACCAACCACAATCCTAGTTCGAAATGAAAACGAGCCTGGGGCCAAGTGTCGAAGAAAAAAGAGTGTCCGAAGTGAGAAGGGTGGTAAGACCGAGTATGAGAATAGCACAGGCTGGAAGAGCCCTTCAGGCTCGACAAGAGAAACTGGCAGCATCCGTGGCGGACGAGGTCGCCGGTTACAATGAACCCAGCGTTCCATTTTTCTAATCGGGAGCAGTGCTACGTCAGAAGGAAGAAGCGGAGCGGATTTCGAAGAGTGACGACGGAAGGACGAAGAGAGTCAAAGGTGGGGGCAACGATGATGATGACGACGGGGGGAGGGGGGTTGGAAGAGTGAGAGTCAAGTGGCAGTAGACGAAGAGAGGGAAGACCCGCTGCGGAGATTGGCCGATACGCACCTGGCCACGCGCATTTGAGGGCATCAATGACGTCAAAGCCACGCCGGTGGAGGCTCTCGATTACGTCACTGGCCCAGGCAGCCTCCGCCGGCACAACATCGATCAGATCTCCTCCCACCACCCCGAAACGCCCCACGTGGATCTCTCCAGCCGAGAGAACTCTCTCCCTCTCTCTTTTCGGAGGGGTGGAAGGAGAGTTGGGGCCGAGTTCGGAAATATCGCTAATAGCCGCTTGGCGGTCTCTTAATTAAATTTCTGATTAGTCGACTACCGCCCGCATCCCCCTTTTTCACGCTGCGCGCGATCCAATCCTCGAGGACGCCTAATCCCCAATTCAATCGACTTCCCTTTCCACCCGGCAAAGTTTCATACCCAATAGCGATTTTCGATTTTCATTTAACGGAACATCGTGTCCCAGTTGGAAATTAATAGTGTCACAACTTTGTAATAGTTTTTGGAATGTTTTTGAATTGGTAAGTGGGAGTTAAGGGTGTTTTCGATTTCAGATATGGTTAAACTAAAGTGGACCTTGTTTCGAGACTGGTTATATCGCCGGGTTGGTTCGATCTGGGTCAAAGAAGCTTCCGGCGAGATAATATTGTTTCCAGGAAGAATACACCCTCTTACTGCCGCTCGGCCGGATTCAAAACACTATTGACGTTCTATCCGAACTTCAATTTTACCCGACGGCAATCTGCCAGTGTAATTCGATGTCGTTCAATATTTTCCTTAAATTCTTGCCGATAAGTAAACATTGGAAAAGGGTTGGAAAAGGTTGGGAAGGGTTGAATCTAAGCGACGAGGTTTAATCTCATCGGATGCTGGTTGGTATTTATGAATTCGAGAGGGGTTGTTCGATTTATTAGGACATCTTCGGTATTGTGCTGGGTGCTCTTTCCCACCCTGTCCGGCACAATAGTCCGAGGAATTTCCATTTAAAACGGGCCGAGACAGCGCCACCCTTCTGGAATGACTGATATGTCACTCAAAGGAATACGCATCCAGGAATCGATCAGGAATATCGAAGTCCTATTTATTTCAGCTGGCAAAAATTTCGTTCCATGTAAATTTCAGTTTGACTGCGGAAGTTTATGCAAAACATAGATTTGCATAAGCGGGGCGGTACAGCTTATAAGATAACAAGCTTTTAAGTGATACGAAGTCACTTATTACACTTGTTACACACATGCATAGTCAATGAGACGTTGCTTACGATTGTTGCTAAGTGGAAGCTGTTATTAAGAGTTAACATCGCATCAGTAACGATCGAGCGAGTAACACGTAAGCTTCGGTTAAGTAAGCAAACTATTAGTTAAACATTACAGGCTTATCGTCACCGTGCATCTCGGAGAGCACGTGTGATCTTATCGAAAGCACAGCTTTAACGTGACTTCCTGTTCGTGTCATGAAATCATCGACTCGTATAAATACCATGAAGGTAAATCATTTTTCAATCTAAATTACAAGATTTCAATGGAAAAGGACTTCGCATTAGTCCAATCCACTAACCTATTCGAGGGATGAACACGTGGTCCACAAGGACAGCATCCGCTGGTAGAGCGTTTCCTTCTACGCGCACACCAGTCCTGACCCATCTTTCAGGACTCGTTCAGGTGCTCAAGGATACATCCAGCCTCGCCCAGGAGTCTGCATCCTCCAAAGGCCCAACTTCCGTTCGAAGATCTCACTTTCAAATCACATAGTCTGATTACCAACCCGGGTGCTTTGGGTTCCGGCGTCGAAACCGGACCAGTTCTAATGCTCGAGGATATCGATTACCGGGTGAGTCCTTGATTTTCCTAATCCCCAGGAAAGAAGCTTTCATCCTCAGCTAGCTCTCGGCGGTTTCCATCGAAGGAACCTTTGATGGGAGTGTCAGTATGATTGGTCTCACGTGTGGAGGCCTAGGCCAACCAACCCCATTCGCACTAGTAGGTCCAATCCCACTTGGAGTATTGTTTACATGCGGGCACGTGACACTTGGATCACCTGGACACCTGGAGGTCCACACCGACGCACACCCACCCCCAACAACACAGTTGGACACGCACTGTTGTAAGCTTCGGGATGTTTGTACCCCCCAGGAGGTGGTCAACCAAGGTCCAACCGGATATATCAAGAGTTTAGGGTGTTTCGGGTCTTAAACTTGGACCCTTTGGGTTTTGCGGGAAGTTCGCGTTGCGGAGCGTAGTTGCTGCAAGTAGAAAGCTCCTCGGGCGACGTGCGCCTTGGAGAAGCAGACCGGCAGGAGCCGACGAGGACCGGAGCGAACCAGTGCCGAGAGAGGAGAGAGGAGAGAGGAGAGAGAGGGTGGCTGCCACCCCCTGGCGAGAGGGAGAGTGTCGAGGAGGGTGCGAGGAAGCGCGAGAGACGTCCTCTCGTGGCTCCAGCGACGACAGCGCCGCCCCCGAAAACGGTGAGTCCCGCAGTAAGGGGAAAGACTCCTCCACGGAGAGCCGAGAGGGCGAGACTAGGAGATGCAGCAGAACAGAAGCTAGGGCTTTCTGGGGGAATTGAGGTGTCAAGTGCAGAGGAATACTTGGCTTTGAGGAAATCATTGGGAATAGAAAGCTGAAGGGGTTAGCTGAATCCTGCGGGCGTCTAGGGACCTTTATCCTTTGTGTTGTCACAAATAAATTAGGATTCCTTGCGTATAATGGTCAAATATACAAGAATTCTTAACTCCTTTATGATACCCACATGTATTATTCCACTTTCGTACCAATTACATAAGTAGAAAGGGTTGGTCTGACCCTAACCCCAGGGCCAAGGACCCATATCCTTCTTTTATCACAAACAATTGAGGATTCATCATTTTTAAGGGTATAAAACATAAGAATCGTCAACCCTTTCGTGATACCCACATGTATTATTCCACTTTCGTATCAATTACATAAGTGGAAAGTGTAGGTCTGACCTAACCCAAGGACAAAGGACCCAAAGCCATCATACTATCACAAACAATTCAGGATTTATCACCCTTAAAGCTCCAGGACGCATGAATCCTCAATTCTCTAGCGTTACTACGAACTTCAGCGATGAATCTTAATGACGAATGGCTACCCAAGCTTGTAAACAAGGGGGCATTCAACCCCATGACGACGCCTTAACGTCTCCGAACCCTCCGTCGAGATTAGCCGGTTTACGACGCTGTGGAGATGATCGGTGGCACGTTTTCGCGCGTAATGACGGCGCCAGTGTGCGTGAGGGGAACACGTGCTCCTCCGGCGACACACCCACGATCCACAAAATCAATGACAGGCGAGGAGGGTGCATCGGCAGTGCCGTGACCCTGCGCTTGAATGCGTGCGGTGACACACATAGCAACTGTTCCGGACACCCGCAATACGATCGACGCACGGCGATCATTACTCAACATCATCCGGGACAATCGTCATTAAGCGTGTGCGCCAAACACTTGGCGGTGGGCTTGCAAATTGATTGCTTCGCAGATTCGAGCTTGATATAATCTGACTAGTAAGTCTTTAATTATTTACTGAGTCATGGTCAATAATAAATATATGTATTGTGTTACAAATCGATAAGCTATTTAAATTATTCATTTAATTTATAATTGTTCTGCAGAAAGCAGTTTATACTCGACATTTCTACATTGGAAGGGACCTGAAAAGAGCCTTTAGGGGAGGATTACGAACACCGTGGACACCAAGCCCGAGATTGGCCGTGGCACTTACGTCAACGATGCCACTGCGATATTGACCCTACGCACGCTACTATTAGCATCACGGAAGGAACACGAGGTGGCCGGACAAAAAGCTAAAGGTTAACACCACACGTCCGAGTATCCTTCGGATTATACGGCAATTCCGGCCCAGGATATTGTACTACAAAGTGCCGCTTGCCGCACTGCACGCAAGTCCTCCTTTCAAACGACGATGTACTATTTTCTATTTGAATTTTAATCCAGCCTCGTTTTTAATCCTGGATTTCGTAGCATACATGAATATTCTAGTGGTTTATTTATGAAGGACCCGAATTCTTTTTATTGCCACTCTGTTTTAATTATTAAAAATAACATGTTTTTTTCTATTGTTTAGTTTCTACAGTGTTGGGAAAGTCATACGTTGATGTTACCGACATTGTGGGAACATCCGACATTACCGACTGTATTTTATACCATCGAAAGGTATATCTTCTAGTTCTCCTGACGGTAAAGTAGATATTTCAGGGTTACCTTGCGTCGATATAACAGAAACATTCCTTAAAGCTCCCAAGACATTCATTCTCGAGACTAAAAAAATATTAGCCAAGTCAATATTCAATATTTACGTTGGGCATGGAAATATTGAACTTGTCAATAATCCAAGAACCAATAAAAAAAATCGAGTTCAACTAGGTGCTTGTAAAGGGGCAGTATTGCCAATCCCAGTAAATCCGCGTAAGCGCCAACAAAGCACAGGACTCTACGGGGAAGTTTTTGGAGGGAAAACGCCCCCGAGCGACAGCTTTGAAAGTTCACCACTTTAATTACCCGCTTGGCTGTTACGCTTCCACAAGCTTTTGCCCGTGCAGCGCGCATCATAAACTGGACAAATTGTTCGAGATATGATAATTAAAAGCTCGAGGGGTGCGTCAAACAAGTTCTCACCGACGAGCTATTGAAAACCGGAAGCGGAGAGGGTTAGTTAACAGTGTTAATTAACAGGAGGCAACTAGGATGCGCCAGTTCGGGTTACAACCAACTTTCCCTTCGGCCTGTTAACCAGACAAGCCGGGCAAAAAATAAAATTGCAACGACCCTGTTAAAACAACCCTCTCGAGCGTAATCACTGCGGTCTAATTGCCATTGCGTAATTGGTAATAACGCTTATATTAAAGCATCCACACACATACACACACACACACAAGCTAGTTGGTGACTGTAAATGGCACTCGCTCCATTTGCAAGCTCACTTTGCAGCCTGTTTACTCTGGCACTTCGCTCGGACACTCGGCCGATGGTGCGCGCTTGGAACAACATTTACTTAATAAGAGTAGCCAACAACCGGCGTATCAATTTACAGGCGAGCCGATGTTGTAACTGCAACAATAGCGATTGTTTTACAATGCTATTGTCGGCTTGGCTCGCGAGTGATAGAATTATTAGTGTACCAGACAGTCATAGTTATTTATTACTCGTATCATTCATTAGTCTGTCTCTGTTAGTACAGGAATAATTATAATTATACTGTTACAAGCTTTTCATTAATTATGTAAATGTGTATAATAAAAATATTTCAGGTTTTACTTGGCAAGAGTGATAAAATAAAAAGCACAGATACTTCCATTAATTATTATTAAATAATTTTCGTATTATATCGTCATTATACTCGTTGAATTTCATTCCCCAGCATGCAATCACATCTGCCAAGTGATTCGAACAGTCCGAATCACCCATTTGCTTAATCAAACACCAGCGTCGACGACTCGAAAGAGGTATTCCGTGTCGCAGTAGCGCGTTTCCCTCCTTTCGACAAGTATTCGCATTCAAGCAACCACCACCTACGTCATCATGTGTAACAAGCTCGATCAGTAACCAATTCAATTTGGAGAGGCCGCCACCTCTGCAACGGAGATTTCACGATACACGCCCGGAACCAACCTGATCCCCCTTTCCTACTCTAATGGGATTTCCCATAATGCCTCGGGATTAATACGCCCCGGTTTTCGTTTATAATATCAGCTTGCCGTTGAATTCGGCGGGGATAACGTGTTTCCGCCTAAATGAATATCATCGGGCTAGCAATCCCTGAACGAGGCCCTCTCCAATTGATGGGAAATATCAGTCATACTTATCGACATGCACGAAACTCGGCAAAATTAATCCTCTGGAAATTGCAGATAATTGATGGAACGTACAGCTCGGAATAATTAACCTTTCATGCCTTGGAATAACTTATGTGTAATTAAACGGTGTTTCGTGGCATTTGCATTATTCCAATTTTACACTTATCTTATATAAATTCCTGTCGATATAAAAAATATAGGAATTTTCAACCTTTCAAAATTTGTTATGATGAAATCCTGACACAGCTGGATCGAGTTTCCGCTCTAGTTTACGATCGACGTGCCTGTAGCAGGAAGTACAATTTGATTGGTGGATGTTTCGAGAATATGCGAGGGTGCCCGGAGGGGTACACATTCGGCAGAAAAGATGGCTCCGTAACGGAGGACGTCATGCTATGGATGATTGCCCTGCAGTGAACGATGACGCCAGCATCCCATCGCAATTTGTCACTCGAGGATAATGGCCCTGTTATTCTCCGATAGCACAACAGCACAACCCCCTCCCCCGCGGCGCTAACCGGAAACGAGATTCAAAGCGAGAAATGAATCGACCACTAGTTCGTGTTAAACATTCTAGAGTTTTATTTCTATTTTAAAAGCATATTTTGTATGATATTTGTTTGAAGTATTATTTATTCAGTATTCATTCGAAATAGAATATCTTTTATAGAACTAGGTTAGAAGTTAAATCGTTTAGGTTAGAATATGCTATGTCTACCGGAAGTCGCCATTAACCAATAAGGCACGAAGAATTCCCGCCAAAGATAAAAGTAAGTTCAACGAGAGTATTTCACCGAGTCTAGGAAAAGTTCTCTCGGAACTACCGTGGGGATTTAATGTTGGTGTTTGAAAGGACGCCTGGAAAAAAAGTTTTGCCTGACTGAAAAGCAGCGTGGAAGAGCGGAAGTGGGAAAAAGTAAGCATCGAATGTTAGGGAAAATAGCGGACAAAGGAAAGGTCTGTTGCTTTATTTAGTTTGGCTCGGACGAATTTTGATGAAAATCAAAGGAAACACTCCTGAACACACGGTGAAAAGTAATTTCGAACTTTGAAGTACAATAGCAAGTCCCCTTGAACGAGTCAAAGTGGGGTGTTTTTTTGTGTGAAAAGAAAAGAGTTCAATGTCGACAAAGGACTTTATTTGTCTCTCACAATTATTTGAATTATTTCACAGACATTAAAACACTTTGAATTGATGTTTATAGATATTTAAAATACGACATATAGTAATTAAAATGTTCTCACCCATCAAAATAATGGTAGAAGGTTCAATAACATTATAAAATCCTTGTCATTCCTCGTTCTATTTTAAACAACGGAAAAGCAGAAAGCAACTGCGCAATTTCCAACCCATCTTTCCGGACCTACAAGCGCATTATTAATTCTAGCAGACAAAAGCTGGAGTTTCGTCTCTTCCGGAGTGCTCGGAGTTAATTAATAAAAAGTCTTTCGTGCTTACCAACATCCGCGAGTGCCGAAGCATTGCGGACGACGAGCCTGCCACCTTTAACAGGCTCATTCCGAGGATCAAGCAAAAGGTATTCAGAGGAATGTAAATTTTTTAATTAAACCTACACGCACCTCTGCTTTCCGACCTTATTCTCAGCGGGCGTGAATCGCAGGAGATAATATCCTTTCTTTTTTTTACGACTTCTGGCTTCGTAGGATTTACGAGTTCAGGTCTAAAGTTCGCGGAGAAAAGCCTTAGTTAATTAAGTCTTACTTATTAATTATAAAAGACGAATATCGTATTATTTACTAAGAGTTTAATATATTATTCTATATCAATTCTTATTAAATATAAAACTAACTTTATCTTCGATCTTATACGTCTTTGATATCGAATATAATTAAAATTCCTTTTCCATCCAAGATTATCTCATTTCGAACTCGATCTTTACAAGATCCTTGAAAACACTTGTATCTTAGATTTGCCTCAGTCGCAAGTAGAAGCGCAATGACAGCCGGGAAATTGTTTGCTGGCAAAAAAAGCTGGTGGAAGTAATTTCGCAGGGAACAAAGTCGAAATAAAGAAGAAGAGAGGTATAATTGGATTCGGCGGGTTTGCCCGATTGTTATTACACTGTAAACACAGTGGCAGGTGCATCCTGATGGAAAGAAAGCAGGAAAACTCACGGTGAGAAACGAGCTTTCGTTAAATTACAATCCGAGAGGAGATAACGCCGATCCTTCCCCATGGAAACCAACCATCCGGTGCTTCCAATTTCATTGAATAAATGTGGGAATTCGAGGGTTTCCTTTAACTGGATTGGGTTAACTAAATGTTTTGCCAAATGTCATTTGTTTGCGAATAATAAATAACAAGAAAGAATATATGGAACAATTCTATTCTATCATTTTTAATTGTTGTTTAATTTTCGTGCATTAGCCTTTGCTTCGACTAATTAGAGGAATACATTAACATACCGTATCGAGCCGATCATGCCTTGGAAATCCAATGATTAGGACTGACATGAACAGTTCTGTTATCGGCTGATCGTAACCCACCCTCACCTGCCTCTATAATTCCTCGAGCGGATATTCCATTAGGATTTCATTCGATAGAATCGGCTTCAGTGCCTTCCGAGCTAATTTCCCTTTTAACTATGTCGAACTCCTGGTAATTTCCGGAATAATCAAGTTATCACAAAACTTTAAAACTTAATTGCGATTTTATTCAACGATGAATGAATTTTTTCATTTTCATGTACGAGTCATTGAAAGATTCGTTGAGTCAATGAATATACATTAATAAAGTTGAGTTTATTCGAAGACATATTACATTTTTAATGATTTCAAAGTGCGAGTCATTGAATTAAAGGTATACGAATTTATAAATAAATTCATAGATAGTATTAAATTTAGAAATGAATTGACTTGCGCATTCCAAGCCATGCAATTGATAGCGAGTCATCTAACTTATCTAGAATCAGTGCAGACTCGAGTCAGGTCGAGCGAGTTACTTTGACTAAAGAGTGAAGTGATTAAAGATAGATAGGTGCAAGAAGATCTACTCGAGCCGTGTAAAAAGACTAATCAAGAATTCCAAGATCATCGAATCATGCTCGCTATTCATTATTGTCCTGAATCAATTCACCTGACCTCAATCGAAATAACTCGATATTTCAATGACTCCGCCCGAGGACAATGATTGGGACACACCGATCAGGACCATAATTCAAGCATGATGACTACTCACTCTAAGAAGACGTCAGATTCACTTCGAGGCAACACCAACCTCGGCAAGACGATGGCCTTCTTGCGCCGAGTCTTTAAGGTCTGCGTGGAGAACTGGAACTCCGATGACTGAACCGGTGAGTGAGGACTGAGTATAGTGATTTTCCGATCACTTCCGCCAGGACTGGTCAGTGAAAAAACACTGGAAGGTGGTGGAAGACTCAAATGCTGAGGGATTTTTCTTTCAAGTGCCGCACTCGCAAAGAGACCTCGCCTGACCTCGGCATTGAGGCTCTCCTCTCTATGGAGGTTGTCGGTACTCTTTGACTCTAGATGGACCACTCGTCTTACATCTCTGCTGGAGGAAGTGATGAAGCTCCGATAATGACTCTTTGAGGTCCCAGCGGCGACGTGAGTCTCCGAGGACAAAGAAAGTGATTCCAATGATTTAGAGTCCTCGCTATAACGTTCATCAGCGCTCAGGAAGTTTTTCGAGGTCCTGAGACTTTCCATCGACCTCGCAGCTACGTGTCCAGCACTTCCAGTGGTTAGAAAGTGTTGTTGCTGACGTTGTTTTCTGATTGGTCCACCCTTTCCATCGGGTTCGTACTCTTCCTGACTGGAACTCGACTGAGTGCTGCTAGTAGTAGTCATGTATAATCCGAGTCTGGGACCCTGGAACTTCCGGTCCAGTCGAGGATCACCGTCATTGAGACGAATGGTTGTTTTGGTGACCTTATGACCGAGGACCAAAGACTCCGCTTCTTCCGGGACGTCCAAGGAATGTCGATCTCTGCCAGAGATGAGGTCGCCCTTCTCATCAGTGATTACGGGTTCGATGACCTCATCGTCCTTAGGGAGGTTTTCGACCTCATTCTCGGAAGCGTATTCCATCGTATCCGATTCTTCGATGCTCTCCTGTTGACGCAACACGATATTTTTCGATATCTTCGATGAGGTCGTCGACCTCGACCTCACTTTGCTCACTAGCGTCACCGTGCCACACCTCTCCTCAGTCTCATCCTCGTCCATTCTCAGCGCGATCTACTTCCCGCGGGAGTAAGGTTTAAGGTCACTCACACTTTCTAGAGTCTGTTCATACTCCGGGGTGAGGTCAGAGTCCGGGACTTAGGGAGCGATCTCCTCGTTCCGAGATCATTCTAACACTGAAAGGAACCATTCCACTTACGATCGACCCGGAAACGAACGCTACGAGTTGCCGCATTGCTTGGGTTCTTAGGTCTTAATGACTCTGGGGAAGACGCGTTAAAATAACCAGAGGAACGATCCTCAAGATCAGCACCGACTGTTTCTCTTGGCTGTTAGAACCTCGATTACTACCTAACGACAACGCATGACGTAGGTATACGGAAAAAGCTGTATTATGTAAAACTTAACGTTACTAATCGCATTTCCGGCGACGGGAAAAGCACACTTAGGTTAAAAGGGTCTCTTCGGGCGACCTGTAACGCTGTCAAGATTTTCAACATCATCCTCGACGGTCTATTCCGGGGAGTGGCAATTATCGGAAGGGGGGGCGCAAATCGATACTACGCGGGCCGAGGAAAGACATGGTTATAATAAACGCTGATGAAAGAGAAGCATGGAAATTAATTATTGAAATGTGATTTTATATTAAAATCGGTGCAAAACTCAGATTCGACGGA
This sequence comes from Ectemnius lituratus, assembly GCA_910593735.2. Taxonomy (NCBI): domain Eukaryota; kingdom Metazoa; phylum Arthropoda; class Insecta; order Hymenoptera; family Crabronidae; genus Ectemnius; species Ectemnius lituratus. The sequence continues at coordinate 6,578,629 of OU343045.1, forward strand.
ATGACGGATTTTCAAACAGCTGCCAATGCTAGCTGCCAAAAAGCAGGTACGACCTTTACCGATTTAACGTCTCAAGGATCAACGCCTACACTATACAGTCGGTAGTCAGTAGACTCGCAATCACTGCGGACTCAGTTGTACCCTTGGTGACCTTAAACGTGTGACAACTACCCTTTCAGACCTCGATTTATGGATGCTTTGTACTCACAAATGAATATTTGATCATGTTAATTAACTTAGACTTGAAAATACAAGATGGTTCGTATGATTGTAAATGATTTCGTTATTTAAATTATACAGGAATACTATCCAACTTTTATTTTATATTTTATTTTCCAATTTCTCCCTGCATATTGAGTAATATAATACAATAAAATATTTCCATCAATGGAGTGTTTCATAAATAAATACTGAAACCTCTGTTAAAAAATAATTCTGTTAGTCCTGCTGATCGTGTTTCAAAGGGAACCGCAGCATCCCTAAGCTTATTCCAAGTGTTTAATCGATTCTCGTCATCGATAACTCGACTGCCTTTGTCCGATTAATCGGAAGGACTAATCTCAAGCTCAAGAACGGTTGGAGCAATTCGATTAGTGGTTGCAAGTGCGCATCCAGGAGGACCGCGACTTTGTCTACTAAGAGGATTATTAAATAAACCGGAAGCACTGTCCACGCAGGAAGGCATGGATTCCGGCGAGGGACTTTGGACTGCTTTGTTTGCAGTCCTACATTAATCCAACTGTCCTAGCTTTGTCCGAGTTCTGTTTACAAAGACATTTACATACGCTCGACACGCGCAACCATCGATTCTAGAGGCAATGATTTTCCTTGACCAACTTTCATCGACGATGATTCATTTCTGATGATAATTCTGATTTATTTTAGTTTCATATCATTGAATTAACATTATTCATTGTTTAATTGTTTCGAAGATTTCTAGGTAAATCGATGGTCCGAATTCGTTCTTCCAGAAACGATTGTGAGAGATATGCTTTCGATCGCAGGAGAAACTCAGTGGAATAGGATTTTCAAGATGGATGACTGCCAACAATGAGACGACTGAAATGCCACCCCTGCTTTCGAGTTACCAAAGGAATCCTTAGTGGTATTTATGCCATACTGCTCTAATTAATTCATTCCTAGTATATTCCAAACCATTCGGAATCCATGGTATTATTTAAAAATCATTCTGCGGACACTAATCCAGATTTAATTGATTTTAGGTTGGTTCAATAAAACAGATATTAAATTCTGAAGTATTTAATTATTCGTTAAACTTCTTTGGATGATTAAACAATCATTTTACAGCCATTAAACTACTTTCAATGAACTTTTATAGACACTACAAATAAACGATGGTTAAATATATCAATGTCGAGTCATTATAAACGTCATCGAAATCAATGGCCGACTGGGAAGAGTGCAGTAAGTGCGATTCTAAGAGAGGGTCGAGAGGAATCGATCGCCACTCATATTGTCCACTCGAGATGCAAAGCGAGTGTGATCAAATTCTCGCATATATGAGCCTGCGACCCCGAAACATCCCGAAAATTCATCCGAGGGACCTTTCCACGCTGTTAGCCATCGTCAAATGCATTATGCAATCAATCAACGCTATCCTCATCCGTAAACCACACAGTGTGTCCAATCCGAATTAATTTCCACGCGAACCACAAATAAACAAAGACTTAAAAACATTTACTAAAAATACTTTTAAAATATTAAATTTACAAAATTTACTTGTAACAGAAAACAATTATAACTTAGTTCGCAAGTACTTCCAATGTTAAAGCCGCCCGCGACTACTTCACCTTGAGAGAGAGAGAGAGAGAGTTCTCCTTAGAAAGAGATCCAGGATCAAGTGTACGCCGGTGGGAAGGTAGAGAGAAGGACGAGGGGGTATAATTTCCAATCGCTCGTGAAGAAACTGCTAAGTGGAGAAGCCGCAAATCAATGAACGGGACGTGCCAGCCTATTATAAGTTTTACCGAGCGAGATATTACTCAGTAAACGTCAGCCACCCCTTTTTTCTCTCTCTCTCTCTCGCTCTCTCTCTCTCTTTCCGATGGGCCACCATTTAAAAGGGAAGTGAAATGTCCGATTCCTTTCCACTCGTTGCGCGGCCGCAAAACTGCTTTTGGGAACTGCTCTGACGAGAGAGCTCGTCCCCATGAAACGTCGGATTCTATTTCACCCCTTTGAATGGAAACCGAGCCGCTTGAAGCTTTAATTCAGGCCGAGCGTGCCTGACCTTTCGCTGCGTTAAGCCGGCAATCGCGTATTAGGTTTCCGCGGCTCGGATTTACGGGACTTAACTCAGACGTAATAGAATTGTGGGCCCGGAAAGTCATGAGCGAGGTATGATGAACTGTCTAAAGTTACTCTCATTCATTCCCGTGTTGTATTAAAATAAGAAAATACATTGTGTGGCTCTTGCTTTTGGACCCAATTTTATTTCGTTCAGGCCCATAAACTGGGCCCAGAAAAACACAATGTGTAATTCCAGTCTGATGGAAGCTACAGTATAGAAAAATATTATTCAAGTTTTGTTTTCTGGGACTACAATTTTCATTCAGGCCCATAAGTTGGGCCCACAGAAATACAATGTACTATTCTAGTCAAACACAATATGTATAGATGAGATTAACAAGAAGTTCAATATAATAATTCATTCCTCAACCTTCCTTTTTGGGCCCACAATTTAAATAGAGTCCCATAAATTGGGCCCAAGAAATATAATATTCAATTCTAGTCGAACATAATATAAATGGGAATAAGAAGAAGTTCAATACGATAATTCATTCTTTAACCTTCCTTTTTGGGCCCACAATTGAAATAGAGTCCCATAAATTGGGCCCCAAGAAATATAATATGCAATTCTAGTCAAACACAATATAAATGGGAATAAGAAGAAGTTCAATACGATAATTCATTCCTCAACCTTCCTTTTTGGGCCCACAATTTAAATAGAGTCCCATAAATTGGGCCCAATTCTATTTCAGACCACTTCAATCCCACAGAAATACACAATGCAACACGAATGAAAGAGATTCTATTCCGTAATTGATCCGATTATATCCGAAGGCGTCCTCGGGAAACGAGAAGGTTATCGTCCGCAGCGAAATGGGAAAAGCACGAGCGGGGAAAACGTGGTCCACATTGCGATTGGAGGACGACAAAGCTTCCCCCGGGGTACGTACCCTGCTAACTTTAACTCGTCCCCTGGGAACACCGAAGCCACCAAGAGAACAAGCTTCGTAACAGACGCACCGAATTTCCAGCGCGGCGACCTCCTCTTTCTCTCTGACGTTCACTCCAGAAATTACCTTCTCCTCTTTCGATCTTCAGGGTGAAATGGAAGCGAGTTTCGTCCGAAGTGATCTTTCTAATGAGATTCATTAGATGAGTGAGACTACTTTTCAATGTCATTTTGTGGAGTGTCGCTGTGGTTGTTTAATGGACGAGATAAAATGACATTGTTATTTCAATTAATGTTGCCTTTAGAGAACTTGGGTCTCTCGTTTTTTTGGTCCATGTCGAGGAAAGATATTCCTCGATATTTTTCTTGTAATGTTTGCTCGATATCTCTGTGACACAGATGGACCGATCGGAATGAACCTTTTCTATCTCAGTTTCTGTGACTCTCTTCTTCTTTGTGGAAAATGTATTCCACTGTGTTATGGAAGAGAATATGTTTTTCTGAAGCATTTTTAACACTCTTCAGTAATGAATAATGTTACTGAATACTTTGTTACATCCAGGAATTATTGGATGCTGTGGTCCAGCGGGATTTCTCTCTCGTGAAAGGATTACTCTGGGATTTACGTGTTTAAACAGGTCATTAGTATACTCGTTACTAAAGCGAAGGGATTTTTCCATCCTCTGCGAGAGGAACAACACGCTGGCTGGCGTCATTATTGCCACTTTAAAAGTAAAATCTGCCAATGAGAAAGAATGCAATCGAACCCTGCCAATGGCAACTCTGAGAGCGACATATTTGCAATCTGTTGGCGCCAAGTATACCCTGTGCTGGACCAGGGATGCTGGGACGTCAGTGTCGCTCAGGATCCTGTCGATTTGAGAGACACTTGCCGCCAATCACAGCCGCGCTCCAATTACAGCTGTTATAATTGCTCGTCTATCCAACCGTCGACTCTCTTTAATGACTTCTTATTAAATCCCAATTAAAAGCGACGGAGATGAATGTGTTTACCATTTCGAATTAGTACGAGCACGTTGATTGTTCTACGCGGTAACAATGATGAATTATTGGAAATCGTGCAAGCGGAATGGACAAACATTTCGATTTTAATGACAGCGAGAATAGAATAGCGGCTACTCTCAAAGATGCTGGGCTCAGGAATTCATTAGAGGGTTATCAACGCTGGGTGCTTCGTTAGTCCTCGAGTGACTCGCTCATTTAAATTAGCTGTTAATTATTCCCGTGCAATCCGGCAGTCTCCTCTCAACTCCTAGCTTAATTATCGAAGGTTTTCTTATATTAAGAATTCCCTGGGATTTTTTTCATTAATATACATAATTAAAATATCTACAAATTAATTACTGTAATTCATTATCTTATATTCTCGAATTACAATTCTATTAAATCTGACCTATTTCACAATTGAATTACAGAAGAAATCTTTTTCCATTTCAGGTGAGTTACGCTCTCATTTCGAGAGGTGTCGGGTATGAGTCATCGAATTCCAGTCGACGGCTGCCAGAAAGGCGCACGTGTATGCACAAGTGCGTACCTCGCCATTAGCCGGCCATTGTTCTCGCCCTCTTCTTCTTCTCCCCTTTTTTTATCGCGCCAATTGCCGCCCGATGAATAATTAGCCGCTGGCGTTTCAAGCGGCTCGAGTATAATGAACAGTGTAATGAGCAGCCTCTCGAGATAAGCGCACATTCAACTGGTTCTCCTTTTTTTTTTTTAATAAGAATTCCGAACGTTCCTATACTCGAATTTTTTTTTATGCTAATTTTATAAAATGTTAGAGATTATTTGTGAATTTTTATTATATTTATATGATTCAATTACGACTTTTATTTCGATGTTAAATATTTATACAATGTCTTGAAAATCCTTCCTACGATTCGAAATACGAATCATAATAAACTAAGTACGAACACGGCGTAAGTTCCGTTCGAGTTCGACACATTCCCCCACTGTTCTATTTTTAGTGATTGCCCTGTCTTTGCTCTTTCGGTTGCTTTGTGCGTAAGTTTAGAGCGGAGCTCTCACGAGTGACCTGCACTTTCGGCGAAACGCGAGAGACTACTCTCCTCAAGATTAAGATTTCATTTGGACGCCGGCCATTCTCTTAGTATTTCATTGTGATAAATTGCGAGTGGTCGACGATGAAATTTGTCTGTCACAGATTGATCAGAATCGTTGCCAATCATTTAAAATAATGTTTCAATAATTCTTGCAAAAATTGTAGAATTCATATATAGCTCATAAAGTTGCTATTAATAATTAGTGAAATATTACTCGAACAATATCATGTCAAGCAACTTTAATAATTCCACTGACAAAGTTCTCGGAACGCCTGCTAGCTGAGATAAACTTCAGGAACGAGAAATCCCAGAGGCGGTTCCACTTCCACGTGGACAGGCTAATCCTCAAAAGCGGATGAAATTCCCATCGCACGAATAAAAGCGGTATTTTTCAAGGCGGGAGGGGGGGGGATTTAACGGGGGGGGGGGGTAAACCTCAATGGACCTTGGTGGAATGTTTTCGAGCGAGGTCTGTGATTTATTGTTGAAGGAATACTCGCGTCGAGGTCGAGGTTTACTTGTTCCATTAGTCGCATCGCGGAGTCACACTATCGATCCTTCGAATTCGAGTAGTTTCGCATGATGCAAATGTCAGCAGTCGGCTGCGATGCACCAACACTGCCAGTTGGCAATAAGATTCTTGACAATCAACGATTTGCTTTTCCACGAAGTGGGTCGAGACTTTTGTGGTTTATATTGTAAAGAAATTCGTTTTATAAGATGAACATAAAACAAATAAGAAAAAATATTGGTATGGAAAGATAAGAATTAAAAAGAAAAAAGAAACTTGGAGGACATTAAGTTGGCTCTTTAAACTTTGAAGACTTTAATAAGGAAAGTTTATTAATAAGCAAAAGCATTTAACTTGAAGAGACTTCGATGAGTGTAATTTAATTTTTAAGAGACTTTAACGAGTGTAATTTAATTTTTAAAAAAGCTTTCAACGAGCCTCTTTGAAGATACTTTTGAAATTCGAGCGAGCTGTCGATCAGTGTTGAATGCGATCCACAGGGAAAGGAGGATAATATTAAAGGAGTCTTGGACTCCTTCTAATTACCGAGGAAAAGCGGGCGATCTGCTCTGAGCGAGTGGGAAAAAGCCGAGGCGGAGCTACGCGCTGAATAATTCAAAGCGTAGTCGTCACGACAAAGGGAAACGGCGTCCCGGCGCAGAGAACTGGAAGACGACTGTAGATGCAGCGTCGATCCTCGGATTAAAGCGTCCTGAAGTTACGTCTTCGTTTGCCTGGATTTCGTGCCGGGAATTCCACATTTTCCCCCTTAGAGAGATCTTGCAACTCGGCGATCCAAAAGTTACCTCTTGAATAAACTGAAACCTACGTCGAGTAACTCAAATCTCGGCTGAGTTAGTCGAGACTTGAATAAACTGGGGATAAATCTGTTCGTGAGTCATTATGATTTGAGTCAATTGGTTTGAGTTATTATTATGAGTCACTGGAAATATTAAGTACCAATTTTTAATGACTCGAGATGAGTTAAGTCATAGTTCATACTCTTGAATGGAATATAAAGTACTTAGAACCAGCTGTGACAATTGAGTCACTCCAGTTGAGTACACTCAAGGAAAAACCAATTGCGAGGAGACTCGAATCTGTTGAGAGGTCCAATTTACGATGCGCCTTTACTGCCTGACCAAGTAGTCCGATCGACGAGATTTATTGAGTGCTTGAGTACAAGTTGGAACCAACTAGTCGACGAAGAACGAGGTCGAACGGAAAAATCGTATCAGTGCTCATCGTGCTTGCTGCGTCATTCGGAAATCGATTCCAATTTACGTGACTCACGAGTCACTCGATTGAAGAAACAGTTGGCAATTGAAGTTGGAAGATCTTGTTGTACTCGAGCCAGTTATTTTTCACTCCTTTCTTTTGGAAGTTTAAAGTTATTCTTACTCCAATTGACATCGAACAGATAACAATCAGTTGGATTCAATAAAAGGACAAAGTTGGTACTTGCCGAAGTTCGCCAATTGGAAATTGGTTAACTCGAAACGAGATAAGTTTCCAACTGCCGGAAGTCAGTGTTACCCAATTAATCCGAATGAATTGTTAGGATAATTGGGTCAGTTGGGAAGCACGGCTGCGGTCACGCGCAACATTCAATTGGTGATTCAATCCCGAACCACCGAAATACCAAGCATCCCACAAATTGTAACTCCAACCTGGGTAGAAATCATTACGGGGAAATCCTCGTTGTCGATGATTGAACTAATCCGACAACAAACCCGCCGTGTGTAAATAGTAAGTGTCCATGCAGTTGGAAAGTCATTGGAATGCAAGTTGCCAACATAGGCTCTCCCCTTTTACTGGAACGCTGATTTTCCCTTATCAGCCAAGCGCATAGTAAATCGCTGATAACGCCTGACACTGATTGACGTCCACGCGTATCGTTAATCTTGACTTTGACGGAGCTTCGCCTGAAGTGCATACTGATGTCTAGAATTATTATAATGACTTCGACTACAAGAATATAATAATTCATACCATAAACAGAAACATCAAATAACGATTTTTTTTCATAGAGGTCTAATAATTTTTAAATGGTAAAAAAAACAACTATGCTAGAATTTCACTGGCGAGTTTTTCGTTTTTAAAGGTAGGCAAAAAAACAGAATTGGAAGAAGTGGGTCAGCAGTACACGCGTGCCAGAGTTTGATCGTCTAACTTGACGTTTAATTTTTAAACGCACCAATTTCAAAAGCACTCGCTTCATGTTCCTTTGAGGCCTGCCAGATGAAACTCTCGATCATCGTTTCACCCCGAGCGATAATTGTTTACTCAGGAAAAGCGATATTCCCAAAGCGCATATCGTGAAAGGAAAATAATCGACTGGTTTAGAACGAAACAATTTATGACTTGTCTCGTCAAGACTTCCAAGAACCAACTAATAATTCGATAATCAAATTATTCAAACAGAATCGAATGAAATTATTACTGACTCGAATTATATTTCACAAATCGGACAATCCAATTTCCCCAATTTCCAATTTCCATGCTCGACAGCACTCTCAAACGTACTTTCCTCGGAATGTTGTGTCATCATGTATCATTGGGATGACTGTGGCGGGCGCGTTCGGAAATAGACCGCCCGAAATAGACCGATTAGCCGCTCTCACTCTCGCCTTTAACGTTTCAAGCAGAAACCGGGCAGAGAATGAAAGTTAGATAGAAGAAGAATAATGCCGAATGTGTACTGCAGAAAAATCGAACATATTACAACCCTCAGATTTATTCCTTGCCTCTTGGATGACTTTCAAGTAGCGATTACTTGCGCAATCACTCCCTTTATGGATGATGCTGTTTCGCGAGAGTGCTATGGGAATTTATCGATGACAGCAGCGACACTTCGCGCAAGTTGACCCGTAAAGGTTAACCTAGTTTCATAGTTAAGTTAATAGCTCGAGCATGTAATATTCATGGGTTAAATGCTTCCGATGCAATGATGTAAAAGCTATCATTAAAAAATATCGAAACAATTATATAATAAAATATAATGAAATCATGAAAATAATACCAAAAAAAATCGTATATGTTAGAAACTGTATAAAATGATGATTGATTTCGATGATTTCTGACAAGTTTCCATGACGCAGGCACTTCAAAGACTTCCCACGAGTCTTTTCCTTTGAATGAAGTGGACCATTTTTTCTGGGTCAAATTGTCTGTGACCCGTGAAAATTTGAGGGGCCGCGTCGTACAAAAGGGACGAAGATGGTCATCGTCGGCTGCGGAACTTCCGCTCTGTCACGCCGGCGACGAGTAATCGAGCCGGGAAAGAAGTATTGTGTCGATTCGGCTTCCCGTCGATTGGCCGATAAAGCCGTGGCTGCCAGCTGGTGCGAGTGACGTTCCAACTGGCACAGTTAAGCCGATCTATGCTTTATGCTTCCACGGTTTTGAGTTTCGACAGTTTTACGAATCAAGGAATTGAAAATTCATATCAATTTGTATTTCGAAAATTATATTCGAATAATTATACAATCATTTAAAGTGTTCGAAAAATGACTTTAAATGTATGTTTTTGAAATACAATTGCATAATGATTTGATCAAATTAAGTCGAATGGAAAGCCTCGAATTTCATCAGCACTTTCCAAGAAAAGATCGTCCAAGCCGATATCTCAGCCAATTACGCCGTCCGAGCGAAGTGTCGAATTTTATCAGATAGCGTCTTGACTGTCGACAATGACACTTTGCTCGAAATTCTAGTCAGCGAGAAGATTTCGTAAGAGGCAACGCGTTATCAGAGCAAACAGCGAGAAAGAAACCGTTGGGAATTCGCAGGTGTATCAGACAATCGTCGAGGTCATTTTTGCGTCTGAGAGGGTTTTAATGATTAAACATTGATGATGAAAAAATAACCTCGAATCATGAAAGTTATAGAAACTTTAAAAGAGTATAAGATTGTTCATGGTTGATCTTGAACAATTAATTATTTTCAATGACCGATCATCATTCTCGTCGATGATCTAACATCTGGCACCAAGCAATACGACGACTCGATTTCATCGAATGACCATAAAAAGGATGGAGTGGCGCATCCGCATCGCCGCTGGGTCAATTTACTGACGTAGATATGAAAATCCGCAATCCCAGCATCGAATTTTGATGACGCTCGCTCACTGAGCAATGACTCGAATATAGAATCCATTTTTCATTGAATTATTATAACACAGAAATTCATATAATAATTCAAAATACTTAAACTTCCGAAATCTACAATTTGATAACTCGACGATCATTAAATGATTTCGACAGACATCATTAAATTTCGTAACAACAATTGAGTCATTAACCCTGACGATTTAGATGCGTTCGATCATTCCTTCCCTCACCTTTGCTTCCCATAAATTCAATGACACTTCACATCATCATCACTTCACATCATCACTTCCTTCTTTCAAAGTCCGATGAACCCGCGCGGACTTCCAACTGGCGGGCTTCGATAAAAAAAATCGTGCAAGTCTTTGAAAAAAGTCCAACTAAAATACCAACTAAAATTCTAGCAAATCAACTGGAATTTTCTCGGTGCAATAATGATTTTGGAAGGGCAACTCGAGTGTCCAGGAAGCCGTCGGAAGTGGCAGAGAGATGCGCGATGCGCTCTAGGTGGCGCGTGCTGTGCGACTGAGAGTGCGAGAGGCAGTTCTCTTGGCTGTGCGGAGCGCCAGAGTTGCGAGCATGCTCGGTCTCTGCGCTGCTCGTTATCTACGCGTCTTTTCTGCTTTCCCGGCTGCCTCTCCCTGTCAAACTAGTAAAACATGCCGCTTTGAATGACACTCGAATCACCTTTGACACTGCTAACTCATTAACCCACTCTTTAATGAGTTAAGAATGACAGTGACTTAATTGTTGATACATTGTCTTCCCAATTATCAATGTAATTATTATCATAGTTGAATAATTCGATGATATGAATTCTTGAGTCATCGAGTCACTTAAGTTAAAAATGATGACTCAATTCTTGGAGGATTATATTTCCAATCATAAATGTAATTATTATGACAGTCGAATAATAAAGAAATTAAGAAAATGTCAATTGTTAAGTCATTGAATCACCCAGTGAGTGAAAAATAATGACTCGTTGAAAGTTCCAGCATTACATTTGCAATTATAATACGAATAATGATTAACACCTGAATAATTACAAGTTTAATTATGGAAATGCGTTCTCTTCCGCACACAAGTGGAAAATCATAGCAACATAATTAACAGAAAATCGTTAATGAAACATAGGCGTTGTAATTTCAGGGAAGATCCGAGGCTCGTTAGAAGTTTAATGCAATTCTCGATGCAGTAGAACTTGAGTTGAAGATCGCATTAATTGTAAGTTGGATCCCCAACTGGTAAGTACACTCGACTCACGAGGAGAGCGCGCGGCGAAGAGGAATCCCAGTTGAAATGCGATGCAACTTCGCACACAGTTGGCCTGATTGCGAGGGGAACCGATGCTGCTGCGCAATCCTCCGCAGGACGCTGCTCGCTGCGTCCATCATTCATAATGACGGCTGCTCGAATGCAATTATTTCTCGTTAAATTGATAAAGTATTGAACATTACAAATGTCCGGCTAATTACAAGTTGCGTTTGCTGGCGCGTATCATGCGGGCGACAATGACGAATAAATGACGCCGTCATTGTCAGACAATAGTTACCACTCGGTTTCAGGGAATCATCGATATTCCAGTTGAATATTAATGATTTCGATGACTGCTTTTTGTTGAATTTGTACACCGGTTGTAAACAGATCGCAAGAAAGTTGGCGGTACAAGAAAATGATCATAAATGGATCACAGGTGTGAGTCAGCAAGTCATTGAATGACGCCGACATCCGAACACAGTGTCAGTTAATCCCCAAGCGACTCTCGCTTTACAGTGATGCATCGGTTACAAGCGAGAATAGATACAGGAGGATCGATGTCACCGCACGCAGTCACCGAGTCATTGAACTTCGCCAAGTGGAAGTTCGTGTATCAGCTAATTGCGGTTAATGGAGTTGATTCTCGGCTTTCCCCTAACAAATCCGTTCTGGCAAGATGGCGAGGACCGAAATCCATTAACTCCCTTAGACTTAATAATGAACCATGCTTCCACGTCCTTTAGGCTATCAAAGAGTCATCAAATTCTCTATGTGCGTAGTTCCACTGGTGTGCGAGGAGTAGAATAGCGTACCCTGACCTTTCCTTCCACCGATAAGCTCTGACTTACGGGTCGCTCCATTTTTCCCTTATCGTCTCTCTTCCTTTTTACTTAATACACACCATAGAACGGAGGTTCTTGGCCCCACTGCAACGCCAGGGGGCTTTTGAAGACTTACCGGGCAGCCTAGTGCCTTTCCATCTACGAAACTTCCCCTCTGGGAACCTCCCCCGACCACCCCCCGACCACAGCCGCTAGCGGCAGTCTGCGTTTATGACGCGATTACTGAGTTACTGCAACAAGTTTGAGCGAAGAAATAAGCTTCCTCAGCGAAATCTCGTGTTCCGCTCGCTTTATTTAACTTTGACTACAGTTGAACGAGTTTCTGGATGAGTTAAGTGAGTCAGGTCAAGGTTTAAAGTATCGTAAGTCACTCATTGTTTTGACTTAACTGACTTAACTGACTCGAAGTGACTCAATATTAACTCAGAATGATGTTAGACTAAAAACTGCAATAATAAGTGACTCAAACAGAATTTCGATTGACTTAAATAAACTTTAAAGTTGGAAGCCTGAGTAATAACTCACTCGGACCTGACTTCGACTAACGTAGACACAGACCTAACTCAATATTCGGACCGGCACGCGAATGGTACGTGAGGGGATAGGTTGCCAACTACGCGTCCAGTAAGCGAAGGTCTCGAGAAAGTAAAAAAGAACGCACACAAGAGCTTCGCTTTCAAGGGAGTTCTTTTCGATATCGGCTTCTCGGAAGAAAGCTCCTCTCGACGCAGCTTACCGCAAACTCGATACTCCGCCAATCATTAGCGAAAGCAAACAAATGCCGACGGAATAATGCGAAGGCTGTGTTCGTTGGCTGAAGCCAATTAATTCCCCAATATAAAAACAGCCCCTTTCCTCTGGCATTTCTTCCGACCTCACCAACCTCGCTCTGATATCCACAACAACTCGCTCCCTTGGAACAAACTCCCGAAGACTGAATAAGATTCGGATAACTTAAGTGACTTGAGTCAGTATTCACAATTTTATGAGTTATTTGAACTCAACTTGAACTGACTTAACTGACTCAAAGCCAATTCCGATTGACTCAACATATTAAAAAATCATTAAGTCAGTAAGAACTCACTCAAACTCAACTTGAAGTGATTCAACACTGACTTACGACCCGTTTCTATTGACTCAACCTTGACAAAACCCAATGTTTAAACTCGACTAACCGTGGTGGCTTCCAATTAATGATCCCCCAAATATTCCGTGACGAGGTGTCGTTCGCCCGGAGCGAGTACGTCTCAAATTATCTTTGGGCATCATCTAAAGCGAAGGAGGCCGGGATGAGCGGGAAGTTTCGGGGGTCGATTAGCGTGGCTCGCACCGATAAGAGGGCAAATCACGGGGAAAGTTAATTGGACCGAGGCTACACTCAACTTCCTCGGCCAATGGCAATTAATCTCCCGAGCAATTAGGCTTGCTGACGCAGTCAGAGATATCTTGCTTTAAATTTCGCGTAGAAACACTACCTCGTTTCTGCTCTACATGCTGGCCAAACAGAGTGGGGGGGGGCCTTTCCGGGTTTCAACCCGGACGGTGACCACACGTGATATTGATCTCGAAAACGAGATATGTTGGGCGTCCTGGAAGAGGACGAGCTTTCATGACTCGACCGGAGGTGGCGGTGCAGTGCGGACTCGGACCCTCGCTAAATTGGAAATTCAGTTACCGACCTCGAAAGTTCGAGCTACCAGCCGAGCAGTGCAGTCAAACGCAGTATAATTTAGTCGGTGATTCGGTTTGCCAGATGCTCGGAAGAGGGAAGCGTCTAAGGCAAAGGGGTCTTTGTCTCAACTATAAATAAATTCGTGGAGTACTTTGCAAATTTACTTCACTCAACTATGACGATTTTGTATTAAATATTATTTTTAGAGTATTATTTTTATTTCTATAAGAATCTCAGATGATAATTGATAGTCGGTGAGTGTGATTCGGTACTCACCGAACTTCGTGACCAACCACAACGGTCCATCCGCGTCTCCTCCTCTTATCTTTCCGGCGCATAGCCTCCGCCACGCTCAATCTCTCCATCGCTCGATCCTCTCACTTTCCAAGGGGGGATCCGACAACACACCACCTGGACACCACTCACCCCTTTAATTCCCACGGAATCACTCTGAACTTTCTATCATCGCGAGGAGTCTGCCGGCTTCGAGATACCTTTTAATGACGACTTTCCAAGCTTTTAACGAGCTTTTCCAACGATGAGTTTCTAAAGTAATTACTGTTTAATGTTAGACTTCAGCACGTGTTTCACTTTCGAACACTGTTTAATGACTTAAACATTGAAGAACTGTTATAATAATTTCTGTTATGAATTCCGACGATATTAATTATTCAATTATTAACCCACTGTTGCAGCACTGTGGAACACTATTTGTAATAAAAATTATTCAATTGATATAATTTTTAATTTATTAATTATGAGTTGCAGCAAGTGTTTCACTATGAGACTTGTTTCAAGGATTGTTAATTAACCTTAAGGACGATTTTTCCAAGGATTCTCGAACTACAAATTCGCCGGAGATCCGAGCGTCGCGACGCGTCGCAGAGTACTGAATGCCGTATTGTATTTATAGAGCGCGACTTGGGGATCATCTCGAAACGCCGTCGCTTTTCTCACGGACGTCCGCGACACGTTCGATTCGCACGAATTCCACCTTCTTCTTTTTTTTTTTTCGCCAACTTTGTGTCCCAGAAACTGATGCTCAAGTGTGTCCTCGCTGGCGAGGTCCCGCGTAAATCCTGTCGTCATCCCTTGATACCTCCGACCCTTAGGAAAACTACCCCTGCTAGGATAAACGAACTTTCGATGGGTTTTCTTTTGGGAAGAACCTTTTCGACTTTGAATTACAAAAGTTCTTTTGTAAGTTTATTATCATTCGACTTAGTTGATTAGATTGTTTTTTAATGGGGTAGCTTTCACCCTTAATATTTCATTGTACATAGAATTAATTTTATAACTCGAATATTCTTGATTCCAAAGAAGTTTCAAAGGAAATCGTTGGGGTTAATTAAATCTTTGTAATCATCGAGGTCAATAACATCAAAGACGCACTCGACAGACTATTTTAGGGTGAAAGAGCCCTCGTCTCCTGGAATCGGGAATGCGGTTTGATGTGTTTTTTTATACACGACCAGCTTGGCACGTCCCCCAACAGACGTTTTATTAGTCCGACACTTTGACTCCCACGCGATTTCAAGATTCCACGGATCATCGAACAGTTTACAACAAGAACTCGACTTCTCCGGTGTAAATCAATCTGTGGAGCGTCGATCGTCGACTGAGTTTCAAGCAGACGCGGTTCATTAACTCTGACAAAATTTATTGAAGTACTGAATTGACCCAAAAACCTAGAATTTCAGTGAGTACAGGGCGTTTTTGGAATCTGTATTTTACTTTATCATTCATTTTGAAATTTTTATCGATTTATTTGGAATTATTGATGAATGTTGCTACATGGAAATTCATTGATAATATGGTATTGTACAATTATGATATTAATGATTTATACAAATGCATCGCCCTCTACGTATCAGTGAATATTTCCTTTGGCAGAGACGCAAGTTTCGTCGTCGCGTTGCCATCACGAGGTGTTTCAACGCACAGGTGGCCACTGCGCGTTCTAGAAAATCGCGTGCCAAAATTCGAATTGGCAAATATAAGGAATAATTTCAATCGTCAAAAATAAATCAAATTATTTCAAACAATATTTGAAATAAAAAATCAAATCTTGTACAATGTTAGAATTCTTTCAGACGATTTTTTATAATCTATTATAAATGTTTACTTTCGAAAATGAATAAATAGAATTCGATAAATTCAAAACAGGAAGTGTTGGCAGACACTTGTCTCGACTCTTCTTTTTTTCTTCACAGCTGATTCAATGACTCGAACTTTTTCTTTTTCTATCAGGGAATCTCGGAAACGCGAGGAATGCCTGGCGCAGTATTAATCGGCTTATTTTCGTCAGGGAGGACCAACTTCGGGGCGACGGCCAACTTCGAGATACACAAGTAGAATCGTCGGCACCCACTTTTTCTAGCTACGACGCCCCAAAGCACTTTCCTGGCAGATCATCACAAATGATGCAAGCGGCCTCCCTTGCTGAATCATTGAGGGATCTCGGAATGAGAAGTCAATAAATTCATTGGGTGTCATGTAAATTTTAGACTCTGCTGCGAGGGTTTTAATGAATGATTCAGTTGAATGGAGGGACTGGGTCAAATGACTCGGGAGTTTAAATAGTTAGACTGCATGAAATCATCGATGACTAACTGACAATAATTTTAAACTTAAAGTATTTAATACATTTTTATAATGTTATAATAAAAATACAATTAAAATATTCGAAGCCTTGTTTTTTATTTTTCCGCTCGTAAATAAGTTTCAGAGACTTAAACATACTTTCGCAAAGTAGTTGGCATAAAACTGTTTATCGCTCGACGGGAAGAACAGGTGTGTCGGTAAGTCAGCAAAAGCCGGTAAAAGCACCGACTGGCGCTGCGCTTCAATCCTACTTGATGATTTCGAGTAAGTAGTTCTACGTTTCTGGGAATCCTTAGGTTTTAAAGAGCAGTCGAACAACTCATAAACTCGCCGAGGATAATTAGAGAAGTTAATACGATTAGATGGTAACAGCCTGTTAAAGAAAGCTGCGGTGGCTCAGACGAAGCACCACAAGCGCCGCCTGGTGTCTTCGAATTCGCAACGAAACACCTGCTAATTAGTACTCAAGCAGTAATCTTTTTTTAATATATTATTGAAACTAGAAAATAAAATTTAAAAAGCATTGATGCGATATTTTATAATTTTAATAGTTGAACTAAAAAATATTACATAATATTACTCTTTAATTAGTTTTTAGTTCAACATAAATTCTGTAATGAAAGATAAAGTTTAGTTTGTCGAATGACCGAATCCTCATTATGCCTGAGAAACCAAAACACGCGCATTAGAATTTCATAAGTTAGATGTGCGAGTGGTAAGCAGTTGAGAGAGTTGGCCGCGCGGGAGCATTAAGATGCAAATGCGCCGAGTAAACAGCGGACAAGAGACAAGAAATAACGAGTGGCCAGCATTACGTTTTAGATACTGCGCAGTACGGATAGAAAAGTTTTGAGAAGAATGGACCAATTTAAAAAGAACTATCATTAATATATAATAAATCATTAAATAATTAATTCTACTGCTTTCGATGAATAAAAATATAAACATAACCCTTAAAAAGAAAGACCTTGAAGTTAATAATCTATGATAGAAATAATTTCATAAAACTAGCACAGGTAGAGAAATAAAATCGAGTGACTCCAATCACGATAGCAGTATTATGGGTTTTGCAAACGGTGCTGCTCTCCGTGATGCCGAGTCACGGCCATGAACTGCAGGCCTGTTTATCGGCGTTTAAAGGGTGCACCTTCACCTTTCCCAACGGATGTATCGCCCGGCGAAGCGAATCTCTGTGGATGGCAGTGATTTATTGACGACGATGGCGAAACGCGAAGACAGAAGAATCCATTTTATGATTGAGCCCTTACATAACCTATAAGTCGGTCAAATTAAATATGAAACTCCCGCCTGAATTATCGATGACTCGAACTAAATTCGTGCACTCTCGTATAATTATGCCAGAGTGCAGTATGTTTTTATACTGCTTTTAAATATTATATAAAATATAATAATTTATAAGCCTGTTTAAATAAATAAATTATATTCGAATTAATAGAGAATAGATTGATGTATAAATCGAATTTGAAAGTTCCTGGGAATGGAAGACTGCGACAGATCGAAGTTTCGAGACGGTACTCCTGACGGAGAGGAGGGTCCATTTCGGATGCAACCGGAGAGAAATCTGGATGGTAGCGCCCCGGCGGAAAGGAGAGCTCGGTCTACACGGGAAGCCACTCGGTGGTCCATTATGCAAATCGGTGGAGCCGCAATCGGGCAGAGGTGACAACCGACAAATGCCACGACGGCCACCACCACTGCCGTCATCCACTTGAACAAGTTCGTTCATTCACAATCAAGACAATACATAATAACACAAATATAATCATTGCAACTTTAACCAATTCTTACCAACATTACAACTGATATAATAAATGAAGTCATTAGAAAGAAGACGAAGTAAAAGTTTCTCCAACGAACGGAATCGAAGTGCAGCGGCCCAATTCCCCCGCAGGAAGTTTACCAATCATGGGAGGCCGGTAATTGGCTAATATCCGGCGGCAGAAGTGTCCCGGGAAGAAGAGTCCGACGGGGATATTTCTCGAGGAGCGAGAGAGTTCAATCTCGAGAAAGAAACTCGACCGAAGCGAGGAGGAGTTCAATTATGTAGAAGGGCCCAATGAGGAACAAGGATTCCAGGGGTTCGTTAGATACGGGATGCTGCGTCCATGGACCAGCACATCCTCTTAAATAGGCATCCGGTACGACTTAGGTGGCTTTAATAAAAGATAAGAGCCTCCGGCAAAGGTTGGCCCGCATAAATAATCACAGTTTTTACACCCTCGATTGAAATTAATTAACATAGTGCAATAATATTAATTAAAATCAAAATAGTATTTATAATAGTAAGGGTTGATTAGCGATCATTCATTGGTTAAGGGCAGCAAAGATTTTTGACGCACGTAGCAACGAAGGAAACCCGGTTGCCAATGTGGCAGATAGTAGGGGGTGTCCACGGGGGGTGGGAAAGGAGGCTCTCGCCCTCTTGGGGAAGGGGTTGTTCGGGGCCAGGACAGGTTTCGGGGCCGGTCGATACCACCAACCGCCGAAGCGCCATCGCCACGTGCTTTGCATCCCTCGAATTCTCCGGGACGATTCCTAACCCTCTCAAGCTTCTTCCAACTACGTTAAAGAGCACTCCTGACACCCCGTTCCACCACTCCTACCCTTTAATTATCCACTTCCGGTAATTTGCTGATCTTCATTTTAAACGATTCCATTCGACGGATTTTAGTCGAGGATAGAATTTCGATGATTCGGAAGATTTTAACAGAGTAATAGAGAATCAATTTTATAATGTTTAGTTGATAAATTCGAAACTAAGGTAGTGAAAAGTCATTTTTAGTAGTGGAAAATCATTGGTTGCGAGATGAGAGGATTAAGATCTCCGGCTTGGATCTCTGGCCAAGATTATTATTAATCATGAAGTGACGCCTCTCGCCTCGTTCCCTCAAACAGGCCCACGCGCGATGACAGGGACAAATTCGGCCGAGGGTAAATTTAACCCGCGTACACATCGACCTTGTCAAAGCCGGATATGCCGGGCGAGCATTAATCCTTTTTCGATTTCACTCGATCCCTCTCCAGTTTTCTGTCACTTCTCCCAACAACAATGCCGAATGACGCTCTTTCTCTCTCTCTCTCTCTCGCTCTCTCACCCTGCCTGGAAATCTGCCATGCGAGGGCAGAAAAAAAGAGTCATTTTACGCTTTTGTTTGTTATAGCGTGTGAAAAAATCACTGGTATTATTTTCGATGTAGGAGTCAATTTTTGAAAGTAGATGATCGTTAGTTTGTTCTTTTTAATGTGATTTATTAATAGAAATCGTCATTAAAATTCGTAATAACATCGAAATCATCCCTCGCAACGTCAAAGACCCATTCCCACCCTATGCAACTAGTCGAATGGAATTGGGAGCAGCAGATCAATGATCAAACACACACATCCGCTAGATGGTAATCGCTAATAGGCCGAAGAAATGGGTGCCTCGATTGGCTGAAAGCATCCGGGGGCACGAATATCCTCGATTCCGAGCGGAATCGGGGAATCGCGTGCCTGAGATTCGACCGGGAAAGCATGAGCTTCCATTTCTGGGTCAAGTTCTCACCGAACCGTCCAAGGAGCGTCTCGACGCCCTTTAAATCCACCCTTCAACGATGCTTCGAGGACTTTTCTATCAAGTACCCCATAAATTGTTTGATTTTAGTAAATTAAAAGTAATAATTAAATTAACAGATTATAATTACATATACAAATATTTTTAATAAAAATTCTAGTACAATCCAAAGACAATGAACTTGGTTTTAACTGGAGATTCTCGAGGAGACCTTAACCCAATGTCAAGTCGAGTGAGGTCCGAGTGCCAGTGAAAAAAAGAGTTAACCACGGAAGAATAACGGTTAGTCGAGTGGAACTTAGAAGACAAGCACATAATGTGTGTGTAATGTCCGGTGTTGAGATAATCCAGGTCGAACAATGGGCCCACCTGACAAAAGAGAAGGTGGCGCTGCTATTCAAGACCAGGGAAATAACTGGTGAAAATTCAGGGAGAAGAATTCAGTTCGATTAAGTGATTTAATTCGGACCAGAGTGACTCGACAACTGAATCAATAGACGCGATCGTCTGATATTAATTCGACGATACTGCGTCATTCACACTCGGCCCTTTTTTTCCTTGCGAATTTATCAGTGATAAGACAAACAATCTTTAAACGATATTATTAATTATTCTATATTAAATATATCCTGTAATATCATTTTTATTTCAAAAGGAATATGACACGAATGATGAAAAGAAGACCCATAAAGAAAAAACCGCCAGAAATTGCAACCTAGTTTCCTTGAAAAGCTTTGGATTTTCCAATTGGCACTTGTATGGGGTTCCAGACGAGTTCTCCATTTTTTTGGGGCGGGAAAAGTGGGGGAGGCTGAATGTGGATTAGGTGTGGGCGAGAAAGGGTTGTCGCCGGGAAGAGGGCAGCCGGGGTGCACCGGCTGGTATCGATCCCTCAGGAGCAAACTGCCGGGGTTGGAAAGAGAGAAGGAGAGGGAGAAGGAAAGAGAGAGAGAGAGAGAGAGAGAGAGAGAGAGAGAGAGAGAGAGAGAGAGAGAGAGAGAGAGAGAGAGAGAGAGAGAGAGAGAGAGAGAGAGAGAGAGAGAGAGAGAGAGAGAGAGAGAGAGAGAGAGAGAGAGAGAGAGAGTAAAGAGTGCAACGCGGGACCAGGAACTGTCATTATTTATCACGCGGACTCTCTTCCAACGGCCGCATCATTACAATCTGGATTTCTGTATTTATAAACGGCCTGAACATTCCCGAACATAAAAAATGTTATAATTAAAATCTACCCTTGTTATATAGGAATAAGAAAAGTTCGAGATACTTCCGGCCATTATTTCAACCCCTCCAAACTGGCGGAAAGATGTGCGCGCAAGGTGAATGGGAAATCACGGAATCGTAACTTTCACAGATCCTCCTTTATTCCAAAGGGGTGCGCGCGCGCGACGCGTGCACGTGTCCTGAATGCTGTCTGCCAGTTGGAACACTTGGAATCCTGGAAGGAAGTACTTTTCCAAACACCATCCTTCCTACTTACGAGCAGAAACTAAAGGGAACCATCGAACAGGGGGAAGAGAGAGAATCTCGACGCTTTTCTGAGCCTCCAAAACCCCTTGCTGAGTTGGAGCAACTCTCTCGCGAGAGATACTACCACCGTGCGATGGGGACTACACCGAGAATCCGTACTGATCGAGTGGGAAAAATAAAGCAGAAGCTAACAAAAGTTGGGAGACTTTAATGAGCGATGTTCACAGGGTTTCGAAGTTCGCCGGGGCAACGAAGTAACTAAGTGGAGAGAGTGATTTAGGATTTTATCTCGAAGATATCTTAGTTAAGGTTTTAATAGATTTTTCCAGATATTTTCTATGTAAGAATTTAATTTCTTGTTTAAAAAGAGTGTATGGCTTTTTTTTTGCTTTTCGTTCTTTGTGGTTGGTAAAACGAGAAGGCGAACGAGCGGGGCACTGGAAGAGTCCAACATGGTGTGCTATAAATAACAAGTTAATAAAACGAGCGACGGTGTTCTTGACCCCTGGAATGCGGTAAGCGTGGACCAACAAGGCCTCGAAGTACCCAGGCGCATTCCAAACAAGGCTTCGCCGCAACATTCTCTCAATCGGAATTATCATCATCGTTCTACCAATAATAAAACCACATTTTCCACTCATTTATATTTATACTAACATTCAAATAAATATCCTAAATTATTTATATTATATTATAAAGATATATTCCATGTAAAGCATAAGAAAATAAATGAAGGATTCGTGACGAGTACGAGCGAGGACGCGAAATCGTCATTGAGGGTGCGGCAAAAAAAAAAGGTTGGAGTGTCAGTAATTCAATGATCAAGTACTGTAAATTCGGTGCCTTTCCACGCCGAGTAAGAGTGAGTGAGAGAGAGAGAGAGAGAGAGAGAGGGGGGGGGGGGGGGAGGGAAAGAGCAAGGATTGGGGACAAGTGGATCCTTCGACTGGGATTCCAGTGTGACCTAAAACCACCCTCGCCCGCCAATCCCAGCACTCCGAAGGGCATCCGCGAAATTGACGTCCAATGCGCTGCCACACAATCATTCTCATTCGCCGTTTAATGGAGTGCCAGAGTCGAAATAATGATTTCCACCTCGAAAACAAAAGGAATCGTCAATCCTTCTTCTTCTTCTTTTTTTTTTAGGGTGACTTTAAAGCATTGGGTGATGTTGGGTTGGTTCAGTATCGATTCTACGATGAGAAGGTTCGTTCTAGCCTGTCCTGGTATTTACTCCGCGACGAGTACCGGATGTCCGGATGACTCCTGGCAAGCAAAGGTCATTGTCGAGCTAGTTTTCATCTCGGCTTTCGGGAAAAATCTTTTTCTCTTTTATACTCGACCTAGTATTTTTCAAAAATTTCATATTACCTTGAACGTGTGTCTTTTAAATGAATAAAATAAAAATTCAGATATTAAATAAAGAATAAAACTGTAAAACTCAATAAATTCAACTAGAAAACACGTTAAACGCTGCCAAGGGAAAACTAATTCGACACTGAGGAAGGATAAAAGCCCGAAGGTCCAAGCTATTCCCTCGCAGCTCGTTTCACCGGCTGGCTACGAGACAAGGGAATTCGGGGGCCATTTATTATCTTGTCTTCCACCGCAGACATTGCGCCCTTTAGTGGGGCCCTACGGGAAAGATGCACTGGTCCATCCCCGATAGTGGACCTACAAACTGTTGGCGATAAATCCACGTCAGTTGGTACAAGTTGGACGAATTGCCGTCGACTTCATTCTCGCAACCACATCGTGGATGAACGAACCCTTCCATCGTGATTATTCTATCCTCGGTGAGCTATTGTCTGAGTTAGGATGATGTTTGTTTACGCGATTTATTAAAATATATTTCTTTGTATATGTAATCCTAGAAAAAAGTATCGAACAATCCGTATAATCTCAAGGAACAATTAATGATCCTGTTTACCGACTGGCGGCTTCTATTTATAGTGATCGTCGAGTCGTTTATACGGCTTGAATCGGAGAATTGATTGATAGATCAATTATGCTTATTCGCAGGAGGGGCCGCCGCTGCCGGGAATATTCATACGACGGGCAAACACATTCGGTAGGGATTCCGGATTGCAAGATTAATATCAATGCACTCCTGGCAATCAGGCCTGTTGACAAATTGGACGAGGCTCGTCGGTGCCCGATTTGTATTCTCTCGGTTTCCTTCCTGTATTATCTAACTGTAATCTGACGGGCGAATACACCGAATATATTTCAAGACAATGATTAATATTGTTGCGTAATATTTGAGATATTTGAGAACATAAACAGTGTAATAAATTGTCTTGGTTAAAATATTAATATTAATTCGAATAGATCATCGAGAATTGTCATACTTTATATAATAATAATTATTAAGAGAAATCTATGAAATATTTCTGTATTAATTCTAATAAATATACAGATTATTATATGAAATTAGAAGGAACAAAGACTGTTTATAAACATCGGAAATATTAAGCCATAACACTGAAGAGAGTATATTTGGAAGTCAGCGTACGTCGGACCACACAGGCTTGTACGAGAATATCATAATGACTGGATGACACGCGTGCCGCCTATTAATAGGCAATTCTCGCCTTAACAGACGACACAACACTGTGCGCCTCTCTTCCTCACGTCTGAATGCTCGACGCCACTTTCCAACACCAGTCACGCGCCGCGTCGCACTTCTACACCTTGTCCCGTACTGTTTCTCGCCGCCTATTTACCCTCGCACCCGACAGATTTCCCTCGTAACTGTACCACCGCGAATTTCTCAATCACTTTTCATTAAATAAATCGATTTAAGAGCTCTTTTGAATATAATTGAATTGTAAGAATAATAAAATATTGTATTATTATTGGAAACAGGTTAGAAGTCGATATAATAATTATAAGAGCGTTTTCTGTCGGGACGAATCAGTTATTCGTCAACCCTCGGCTACTGTGGTTTGCTCCAGACTGACTCGGTTGCTCCCCTCATTTCGTAGATGCGTATATGAATATGTAACGGAGAGAAGAAGGGGAGGCCGATTCTGAGAAAAGCGTCTGGGGCAAGTCGCAACTCTCACACGAACGTGTCCCAGGCTTCCTAGTCCGTACTCGCACTCGTAACGGGTGCGAGAAAGATAGTACGATAGAATTTATGGGTCTAGCGGCCACCTGCACCATCCGAACCCCTCGCTAAGAGTAATCTGACACTCCCTTATATCTTTGTAGCTTCGTTGAGTTACATATCAGCGAGCATGATTTTATTTAGGCTTCGCAACGTTAGTACAATTTACGACAGACAATCCAATAATTCAATATGTACATACAAGATTAATTAATCATTTTAATAAATATATATATTAATTTTTAACAATTCCTGATATGATAAATAAGGACTAACCTGCAGATCCAGGAATGCCTTCGCCTGGGCACACTGCTCTGCGGCACGAGGAGCAGAGGAACGGTGCCTTTGGTGTGCCCTGAGCTGGGCCCACCAGCGCCACCCCCGTCGCCGGCCGGGAGCCGGAGCTCGGGGACCTGGAGGCTGCTGCTCATCCTCGAGACCACCGCTCCCTCTCGTCCTCGTCCACCTGTGAACGCCGGCTAACGCGATCGCGCATCACCGACCTCTTTCAGCAACCCTTTCACCGCACCGTTGCCATCACTGCCGCCTAAAGACACCACCCTCCGGGCCACCTCCTCTGACACCTCGCAGCACAGCATCCGTCAGCCAGTGCCAACTACGCAAAGATTCGTCTTGTTCTAAGATTTATTACTTATTTCATTTAGCAGACCTTTTCTTGTGGTTTTCGATCATCCTCTGTGTCTTTTTTGTTTGTTTTTTTTTTATTGTTTATTGTTGATACGAGTATTTTTATGTTGATTTCTTTGATATTATAAATTGTTTTCGTGCGAGCCTCGACATTTTCCTTTCAACGTGAAAGGCAATTCAGTCGGTTGATAATAATAGGACTCGTCCACGCGCACCCTACGCCGTGATGACACCGCGTGACCCGACTCTTTACGTCCCCATCCAAGGTATATTAATAATAACAATTCTCCGCACCTGCGCTTTACCCTGATCGAGCTTGCAACCCTTGCGGAGTGAATTACTCGATGGCAAGGGTTGTTTGTGCAAGGGATAAAAGTAGGCCGTTATTTTCGAGGGCGAATTAGTGAAAAAGTACTTTGGGGTGGTTTCATGTTGAATGGGGTTGGAGATTTAATTATATCGCTTTAAGTAAAAGGTCAATCATTTTCGTTAATTATTCTTCTATAAACTTATTTGTTTTTTCTCGAATTATAAGCAAAAGCAATATATTATTGGCAAGTAATCCAACTACGAAGATTGGCAGGCCTACATTTATTTCAGATCTCGAAATCTCTCGGAGATGAGATGAGATACGACCCGGGCAAGCTGGCATGTAATCGAGAATCGAGATTAGCCGGGATATCGCCGGCTTATTACCCCGATGACGAACTCTCATCGCTTCGGGGATCCATTGTCGACTAATACGAATAGACGCAAATCTCCACGGCAAGAACGTAAGTCGATTGGAAAGGATGGAGAAAAAAACGCCATGTCAATCGGCGCGTGAATCATTAAGTCAGCGAGTTCGAAACAACAATGCTGACGATCGAGCAAAAAGAAAAAGATGAGCGAGCGCAAAAACAAAGCACTTGGATTCCGTTCTCTAGTTTTGCGATCCGACTCAACAGAGAGATTCATCTCGCTCGAATCTACTACAGCATCCCTGGAACGGACTTGTAATCCAACGGGGAAACTACTACTCCCTTGCATTCTTTAATCCTACCGGAGATACGAACCAGTTCCCTTGATTAATTCGACGGTTACATAAGTCTCGCGGCTGAGAAACCTCCTCGCCCTGGTCCAGACAGCATCCGCGATTGAACTCGGGAAGATCAGAGAGAAAGTATCCTTTAGAATATTCTTTTTTAATTCTCCTTAATTAAAAGAGTCTTCTTGCATCATAAAATATTATAAATTAAATAATATATCATAGATAGAATAGAATATTAACAGAAATGCGAATACGAAATAATCGAAGGCAAACTGAATCACATTTTACAACACGGAGAGTTGGCAATATGCGCGAATATCTACGATGTATTCATATACACCGGTGTACGCCGATAGCGTGTGTCTTTAATTTTTATCTCTCTCGCTCCGTGCAGCTATGCCGAGGCCATTCGGCCACGCGATGATTTTTCGATGCCTTCGAACACCTGTCGACCGGGTTCACTGATGCGAAGTCAGCAAACATAGTCAGACACACAGCCCGCGGAAATTCCCGAGGGAATCCGCTCGAAGAGTCATCGGATTATGCAACTGTTCTTAGATAAGTCAGTATTTCTTTTTTTTTTTTTTAATATCTTTCGTGATGAATTAATCCGATATGTATTTTAATTAAATAATGACACATCTCCTCTATGTCTTACTTCTATTTTTATTAATCTATTATACACATAACAATGATGTTGGCTCTGTTTTTTATCGCCCCTGATTTCTTCCGGCGATTGTTGCCAATCGATATCAAAACTTGTCTCTCCGACTTATTATTATCCATCGCACCGCGAAGCTTTTTTTCGCGAGCTGCAAGCATTTCGCTCCTGAAATATGCAGGAGCGGAAGATTATGCGGAACGCTTGCTGAGAATGTCAATGAAGCAGAATTTCAATGTGGAAAAAGATCGTCCTCGACTAACTGGACTCTGACGAGGCTCTAAACACCACATTGCACCAACGTATGTCTCGCATCTACTTCTTCGTGTTTTTTTTTTCTTGCGTGCAATGAGAAAAAAAAGTGGTCTCGTTAAAAAGTCCCTCGAGAAGTGTTAATGATGTTACATCTGGAGTTTAAAGACGGAGGCAGAAAGCGTTTCAATTCCAATGATTATACGCTTCTCTCAGCTGCTGGCAGATTAAAAGACTCTTCTTCCAGTAGTTTATATCTTCGTCTTTATGTCTGTTTCATTCTATTCCGTTAGGAGCTGTATGATTCTCTCTTCGTCACACTGATGGAGAACTCGTTTGGTATTCGGCTTCCCCATCTCCTTCCATTATTCATCGCTCGCCACTATCGTCGATCGCGCGCTGTGGTTAACGGAATACATACGTCGCTTCGTCTCCGTCGTTACTTCGATTCTTTATTTGTCTCTCTTGGAACGCGCATGCTCTAAAGTCCCCCTCACAGGCGAGTCGAGTCTCCGACTCCCCTCCGTGAAATCCACCGCAAGTTTCCTTAATAGAATCTTCGAGGAATAATGCAAAAGAAATTGATCGAAAAAACATGGAAAATATTCATTCGGATTATTTTCGGAATGAAGTCATGAATCAAATTTGATATCAAAAATAATTATAGTTATTTTAACTGTTTTAAATGGATTTTAAATATGAGAGGAAAGTATTTAAAATCCAGAGAATATTTCAAGTGGATGTCCGAAGTGTTCTTTAAATTCCAGTGGTAGAAGTGAAGTAGTGTGAACGAGGCATAAGTCGATCTCCCATCTGGACACTTGTTGGCATACTAATAGCCTGGCTCGAGACACTCTTTTCAATATAATGTTCTCGAGTGCCGTCGTACGTCAAATGTACATTCTGCTCTCTGAAGTGTTTCGCGTGCGAAAGCGCTGCGCTGCGCTTGCAATGCAAATGCACTTTTATCTTCGAGTCAGCGATGATTTACAGTTCTCACGTTCCCTCCTTCCTTTTAACTCCTATCAGAGCACTTGTGAGTGCAGCGATGTTGTTCGTTTAATCTACAGGGTGTCTTCTGGTAATTGAAAGTAATTATTCCAGAATATATTTAACATTTTTCAATTATATCCGATTAAATAATCAGGAGAAATTATGATTGTCATATTTATATTTTAAATTCTATACCAATGAAAGAAAATACTAATTTCGTATTATTAGTAAGAAATACGAAATGGAAAATTCAAATGTTACTTCGAAGAAATGTTTTAAGAAGCGTGTAAAGATTTACACCTTGTATATACAGTCGCCATGACCGGGGGCAACTAAAAGTAGAGCAGTGATGTGTCCAAGCGATGTGTAATGACTCGCAGTGGAAGCGGCGCGTACTTTTATCTAGCAGTGCCTCGATTTACACTGCCGGTTTATCTTAAGCGGCAACGCTTAGAACTAAAGCTCTACGCTCGAACAAATATGCAGATCGTCGGCAATTCTAACGAGCAGGCACACTTTTTTTCGGATCACTTTTTCCCTGAGAAACGTCGACACGAATATCGATTAGTGCTCATAAAGATAAACTATTCATCACGTGGCTGTCGGGAAAACAGAGTCATTAGGCGGCTGGACGGTCTTGGGTTACTAATTAGAGACAATCTTCGTTGGTTCGGCCCGGTCTTATGATTATCCTCGCATCGAATTTTAAAGTGAATCTTGCCCTGACAGTTTTAGTTAATTAATGGATCATTTAAATAAGGTTCTTGCAACTCTAATAATTATTCCTCTTCAATTAAACGGTGAATAACTTTCATAATTAATTCTAGTATTTGTACTACACTTTTTTATAAGTCCGATATTTTTTATTACAATCCCAACATTGGTTTTAATATTAAAATTAAAAAATTTCCTTGGCAAACTTCGATCAGAAATCATTTTTCAATATTACCCTCGGCAAACTTGATTCGCATAAAAATTGTGGAACGACCAAGTGCTAATTAGAAAGCCCGAGCGAAGAAGGCAGAAGTTCGCCGATAATCGCGCGTGTTATTTGCCGTCCGGTTTCCATAAAAGCGGCGATAATAAAGCCGTTATCGAAGAGCGTCGAGTGCCGAACACGAGCTCCAGTTTTACTGTGGCAGTAACAACCGCCCCCCCCCCCCCCCCCCCCCCCACTTGGAACTGCCTATACACTCGACGCACTCTCACCGAATGCCTGGAATTCGTTTTGGTATTGAAAATCAATCGATTGAACGGGCGATCTGTCATTTAATTTGATTTGGAAGATTGAATCGAGTCTCTTCTCCATTTGATTGCGTGTTATAAACTATTTTATAGTAATCGTAAATATTCATTGAAATTTTCGATGAATACTACATTTCTCTTTATAATAATTTAATTATAAGCAATTATGAAATGCATACTTGAATAATTCTACAATAATTATTATCAAAATTCTCTTTCGAATAATTTAATTATAAATCATCGACTCACTTTATTTCTACGTAGCATCCGTAATTAACTAATCATAATATAATAATTATTTCCTGGAAATCTTCATTAAAACCATGATATTCCATGCTTCGCACTACATTGTTTCTGTTTCGTGTAACTTAATTACGATGCGTGCCTCTTAATTAGGATATCACGACGATCCGGTAACGCAATCTGTTTTCCGAGCCGGGGAGCACGATTGCCAGGGTCAGCTAGGGAAGTCGTGGTCGCCGGGCGATTGCGCGCCGTCGGCGTCGGCGTCGGATTGCGGCGAGTAATGCGAATGCCGGATTTCGTAAGAGTCGAGAAGGGTATCGAGCACAAAGCGATTGCAACGCGATAGTCAATGAATTAATGCTGACTCTGTCCGACGGCATCATCGTCGATGATTACTGGCGCGCGGAATCACTCGCGCAATAGTACCGCGATTAATAATGAATTTATTAATAAGAACATGCTTGTCAGTTCTTGTTACAGTTTTTAATGATTTCTTAATCATCACTGATTTCACAATTGATCGACAGTCACTGGCGTTTAGTTGTGATTTCTCGACAATGAAAAAGTATGATGAACTATTATAATAAAATTATATTCATAACATATATCCAGATTAATAATTCGCCAATGTCTGGAGAATAAATAATTCGTTTAGAATTATGTTTATTATTATAATACGATACTATAATACGATTATTATTATAACGTATTATTATATACGTATTATAATACGATATTATAGTTACGATTGGAAATCAAAATTCCGAATTAAATATATCGAGACTAATTCGATAAAATTTTGACAAATGCTATGTTTTCTACCATTGTTAAATAATAAGAACAAATTCCCAAGGGGGCAGTGCACGAACACCTGTTCCAAACAGTACGTGGACAGTCAAGGGACACGTGGACGTGACGAGAGGATCGGCTGGTAGTCTAGGCGAACCGCACACGCCAACCCCGGCTTGTTTGCCGATCGATCAAACGGATACCGGATACACCCGGAGGGGCTTTAAGGCTTCCCGCCGTCTCCAGACTAAATAGGTAAAAAGAAAATCTTCCGCTAGAGCTCTGCCCTTCTACTCTTTTTTTTTTATTTTTTTATTACTTATTCCTTTATGCGAGGCGGCAATCTGTCTGAAATTTCAGCCACTGAAACCGTCGGGAAAGCTGGGAAATATGGGAAAGACCGTCTAAAGTAGCAGCGAGGTAATTATTTAGAAGCACCTTTTTAAGTGTTTTTTGATGCTATTTAGATATTTAAACTACTGATTTTTTGTCTTTTATTTGTTTTAATATTGACAGAATCGATTTATAAAGAATTGAGTAAAGTTTGGGCACCTTTGAAAATTTTTTCCATTTTTCAAGAAATTCTGTTCAGAAAATGAGCGAAAAAATTAATTTTGTGCTAGGGCTTTGATTTTCATATTACATGTTCCTTGATGCAAGGGGGCATTCCCCATGAAATTTTGGCCCCGGAAAATGTCGGGAAGTCTAGGAAATATGCGAAAAACCTCTAAAAATTTGAAGAATTTCATTATTTAGGAGCACTTTTTTCAGTGTTTTTGATACAATTCTGGGTTTTTTATTATGGATTATTTGTTTTCTATCCATTTTCATACAGGAACAATCGATTTATGAAGCGTTCGGCAAAGTTTGGGAACTTTCGAAAAATCGCGAAAAAATGTGAAGGGGTAGGCATGGAAAAATTTTGCGAAAAAATAAATTTTGAGCTAGGGCTTTGAATTTTATATCACTTCTTCCTTGATACAAGAGAACATTCTCCACCAAATTTCAGCTCCTGAAAAAGTCAGGA
The DNA here is from genome assembly GCA_910593735.2 of Ectemnius lituratus. Lineage (NCBI taxonomy): Eukaryota > Metazoa > Arthropoda > Insecta > Hymenoptera > Crabronidae > Ectemnius > Ectemnius lituratus. The sequence continues at coordinate 6,609,948 of OU343045.1, forward strand.
AGTGTGAAAAACATGGGAAAAACCCGTAAAAATGGCTAAAATTTCATTATTTGGGAGCACTTTTTTCCGTGTTTCCGGTACAATTCCGGCCTTTTTACCACACATTCTTTGTTTTCTATCCGTTTTAATACTCAAACAATCGATTCCTGATGAATCAACCAAAGTTCAAGAACTTTCGAAAAATCGTACATTTCTGAAGGGAAAAATTGGCAAAAAAATAAATTTCCCGCTAGAGCTCTAATTTTTATATCATCGATTACTCTAGTAATACAAACTTTATGTACCAAATTTCAGCCCCTGAAAATGTCAGGAAGCTCGAAAAAAGTGGGAAAACTGCCTGAAAAACATTCTTTTTCGATGTTTTCGATACAATTCTGACATTCAAACTACCAATTCTTTATTTCCTATCCGTTTTACTGTTAAAATAATCGATTCATAAACAATTCAGACAAGGTAATAAAATATCGGAAGAATAAATACAACATTAAAGTATTAATTTCCACTTTTCTATAATAACAGAAACTGATACCGTTTCTCTTTCATCCTTTCTATAAACGATTAATTCCAATTGAAAAAAATTAATCACTCATACAATATGAAATTCTAAATATTCCAGAAGGGCCATTTCCATTTAACTGAAATGTCTGTGTAGTGTTACAATCAGAAAGAGAAACAGCTGGCCCATTTATGCTCTTCATAAAGAGCGTTGGCAGCATCCTGAAAAGAGAGCGACTGAAATCCAATTCCAACATAACGAATAGATAAAGTCTGCCGCGGCCTCCTTTGAAGTGCACATCCACTTCCTATGTTTCCTACCTCTGTTTCACGAGTCTCGAGAATAAATGAGGGAGAAATGCATGTTCCCAGGGATGGGATTCCCCAGGGAAGTGTGCGGGCGCATAAAAGGGGCGGCTTTCACACATGGATTGGCTAGAATATCGAACACTGGCAGGGAAAAGGGATATATACAGTTCCATAGCAGTGGGGGGGGGGGGGGGGGGGGGGTGTGTGTGTGGATGTTAAATTCACCCTGTTATCGAGGCCGTCTTCACATCACGTACTATTGTCACGGAGATGCTCGGAATTCCTATCGAAGTCTTACTATGTGCCAATCGAACACTTTCCTTCGTCTCTATGTTAGTAATCATTTAATTTCATCAATAATAGATTATTTTAAATGTCTTCCAACTTTGTACTACTTTTTATATTATAAAAGAATTCCTCTAACACTTTTTTATAAGTAATAAATAGTATTGAACTCGACTTTATTCTGTGTTATTTCGTTTGTAAGTTAACAATAATTTAATACAATAAATAAGGGATGTTACAACTATCTTTCTTGACATTTTAAGGGTGTTAAATTTCATGTCACGTTGCTATTGTCTCGAAGACACTTGGAATTCCAATCGATGTGTGTGAACCTAGCTCGAAGTCGAATAAAATACTTTCGACCTTATTGCACCGGAAAGACTAAGGTTCGACTGGTATTACTCGACAGCGTGACTTCGTCAGTCGCTACGTGAGTTTTCCTATCAATTGAGGTCGGCTTTCCTTGTCGCTGGAATCGATCTTTACCGCTTGGAATTAACCTTAGTCTTGAAACCATAAGGCGGACCCTGTTAGAACAGTTCTCCTGGGAGGAAACTTTCTATCGAACCGCCATCAAATATTAATCTCGACGGTTATTGAATGCCGAGGGATTCCTGGCGTACCTTTTTTTCTAGACTTCTTTCGAAATGTCAGAGATAAGAAAATACTGCTGTTTCATAGATAATTATTACTCGCCAAATAAACGATCAATAAATACCCCCGATTTTTGCTACAATTTCTTACACTCTTCTACGACTCTAGAATTTTCTTCTTATACAAATCTGAATATTCAATTGTTAGGAAAGTTCAATAAGTTCTTTTGCTATGAACAAGGGGATGCTTTTCCACGGTGGCAGCACAGTCAGCCATTTGGCCACCGGGTGAAACACAGACGCGAGACGGAGATTGCCATTCATTAATTTCGTCGCTCGTTATCTTGCTCCCTCGTTTCACTCTAAGTGGGCCGTTTGCTCGATTCCGCACTGCCATAAATCTGGCAGTGCACCTGCTGCGACTCGCAAGTCCTAATTGTATTATCTGATTCCCGGTTAGGAGACTCGAAGAACTACCAAGTGTATTGGATGATAGTTCATTTGAGAGTTAATAGTTTGATTTTAAAAAAAAGTGCAAAAATATTTCTTACAAATCTATAATAATTAATTAATGATTTAAATTGAAACTAGAAACACAATACTCTGTAAGCACAGTGTTTATTATTTTCTATACACCAACAAATATTAGCTAGTTCTTACTAGTTTCCTGTTGCGCGTTACAGTATGTTGGTGCAATTGTAAACCGAGGCCGGAGGCTTCGATCGCGTAACAGGATAGCGCAATTGGAGAGCAAGTGCGCGCGCCCGCTAGAGAGTGAACTTGTGTGTGGCTGTTTACGCGGATTCTTAAAATCGAATGAAATCAGCGGGAGCAGACGCGACGGGAGTCCGAGCGCAAACAGGAGAAAGCATCATCGACACAGTATAACCGAGAGTCGGCTGTTTACGCTCGGCGATCGTGTTTGGACAAGCATAGCGCCGCGACGCCTCCGGCGATCTTCGCCTGGTTCATAAAACCAACCGAGGAATGTAATTCGGACAGTTTGGTCGAACAGTTATATTTTTAAGACAATAAACCTAAAAGAAATGCCAGAGGCACAACTTTTTTCCAAGCAGTTCGAACAATGTTGTTGCAGAAACATCGGGTGTGTCTTAAACAACAAGCGCCAACGGATAATAAACCTATCAATCGTTGGAGGAGCAAATCCGACGAGGGGCGGGGGCGGGGAGAAAAATGCGAGCCAGAATCCGATAAAGGTAGAATCGACACTGAACGCCGACTGGGATTGCGATAAACGAAAAATGGAACGAGGCACAATGCGATAAACGCTTTATTGCATTTTATGGGTAGATCGCTTTTACCCTTCGTTGTATTAGGAAATACTGTCTTTCATGACTTACTAAATTATACCACAATTTTACATAATAATAAATCGATTAAATAAAAATCCTGCCTTTTTTTTTTTGGCGCGTTGATAAAATTCAGAATTACAGAAAAAGCCCGAGCAATAAAGTGCCGCCGGTCACCGCAGTGTTCACTCAAAGTGGTGCTAATCATACAACATAGTGTAAAACTGCTTTTCTCGCTGGTCCGCTAATTTAAGCCGTCACTTTCATTCGAGCAGCAGTAGCCGCACCGCCTAAAAGCCTGCTAAAACTCGTCCAAACACGCGCGGAACCATAACACGACGCCTCTGACTCTCTCGCCTTTAGGTACCGTTTACATTGGCACAGTAGGCGTGCCAGAAAGCTACCAAGTCACTGCGAAGTGCATTCGACAGTACTTGTGGTTGCAGTGAGTCAAGGAAAGTCGACTATTTTCCTTAGAACTAACTTGTTACATCAACTGACATTTTATTATTCCGATTTACTTGATGGTTCTATTAAAAATTGTATTTTAAATCAATAATATAATTATTATTCCTATATTATATTATATTTGTAAGAAAAAATCTGCTTGCAACAGTAGTGGGGTAAACTCGGGCTTTTGACACGCAGCTGGCGCGCTGAGATTCGCGACTTCTTATTTATGAGATAAAGCATTTCGAAGGCGCGCACCCGGCGAGATCTCGACGCGTGTATCGACGCAAACGGCGATAAATCTTCGTCTTTGGCGAGAAGCTCCCCCTTGATATCCACGAGCGTATCGTTCCGCCGGACTTCAAGAATACCAATAAAACCTGATCGATCCCCACATATGATTGATACGCTGTCGTATTCGATTATAACTCGTTTTATCCACTGCTAATGAGCGCACGTGTGGCCTTTGTATTACCGAATTCCTTTTCTCTCCTTAATTAACACATTGTCAAGTTCATTTGGATGTACTTTAGATACGTATTTGCTCGTCTGTTATGAAGGCTGCTTTAAAGAGTGCTTTGGGAAACGTGTAATTTATTTAAATGACCTTTAAACATTGCACAAGAGAGAATCTCTGTGGCGATTCTGTATTCAAGTGTCGTGTTTTCAGAGAACACAGATCGAAAACCACTCGGTCCGCTATTGTACGAAGCTAGGAGAGCGATCTTAAGAGTGTCCGGTGAGACGAGGGTCCTTATTGGCCCTTGAACCGTACGAGAAACAATTGTAACGAATGAGAGCACTCGTTATCTCCTTTCTTTATATTACTGAATCTCTTGTCGCTTAATCAAACACATTGTAAAGTTCTCGTACTACTAAAGCAACTTTCCAAGTACGCTTCAAAAAAGCCATCGAATTAACATAAAGGAATATCATCTCTACTTATCAGTGATACACACGGACTTTCCCAGGCAGATCGAAAACCAGTCTGGCAGAGGAAAAAGCGAAGGCTAGACAGAGTGTCCAGTGAAACGAGGGTCCTTATTGGCCGGCGACCCGCGCGAAAGAGAACACCGTAACGAATGAGAGCACTCCTAGCTTCCGTGCATGCATCTGTAAGGTTAATCCAGGGACTCACGTGAGGTCTCTGCGTCGGGCCAAGTTAATCCCCTTCGGAACAGAGCTTCCTGAGGCCTTTCACGGGACACTACAACATCACCGCACACACGACACGCGATTCCTACTCGTAGGAAATGAAGGTTTTCGTTCGATATCGAGCGTGTCCAGTCGGAGGCGGGCGACCTGGACTGCTGCTCTCGGTTTTAGGGAGTCGGGGGTGCTCCGGAGGAGCCTCTCTCTCCGGTCCGAGAAGAGAGCGAGTTCTCACCGGAGTGGTGCGTGCCCGATTAATCCCGAGTGGAAGACGGAAGAGGACGACGAGAGAGCGCGCGCGGCGCCCGGCACGGTACCCGAGTGACTGAGGCGGAGAACGAGCGGAGCGCCCAGCGCGCCGCTCCGCTTTCGAGAGAGCCGCTTGCTTGCCGCGCGCACACACACACACACTCGCCATATACACCTCGCACACCATTCAATTACTATCTACGCTCTCACCAATGCATATTATTATCTGCACGTATGCATATAATCTAAAAAGCATTTTATATACTTCGAAATATTTTCTCCCTTTATCTTCAAACAAACTCATTTTACTATGAAATATTTAAATAATACATATTTTAGTTAATAATTGTTGTTATATAATATTTTTGTATAAATCTATCGCAAAGATTTAAAATAGAATTGATCGTTCATTGTATCGAAAATAGAGGTTAACTTGGTTACCTTTTCGAAGTGGAAAACTCGAAAGTCGCCGAAGGCTCCAACGGATATTTGTAATACATCAATTAAACACTAGATTTACATAAAGAAGGCTAGTAATATTATATCGAGCAAGGCTTCCCGGGGAATTCAGTGCGTCAGCGTGGACAGCAATTGTATGGAAATGCTGCTCGGAATTCAAGCGCGCGCCGGAATGCACGCGTGGTTCGGTATGTGCATGAATATGAAAACAGAGTCACAGACACAACGAGAAAGAGAGAGAGAGAGAGAGAGAGAGAGAGAGAGTGAGAGAGAAAATGAGGGAAGAAGTAATTGGTAGAGGAAGGAGAATACAGGGACAAGGAGGAAGAACACTGTTTGCGTTGAGGTAGGCCCCACAATGCACCGCTGTTTTTACGGCTGGACGATCGAGCCAATCACAGTGGATATCTCTGTCGTTCCGATTGCACAGAGCCGATCTCCTATTTGTCCCGGTTGGACGACGCACGCACCTGCTAGCGCGTACCAAACGATCGAGGGGAACGCCAAGTAGAACCAGATGGAGAAACGTGTCCAAGCTTTATTAACTCGGAGCTGTAATACACCAGGCTCTGCATCTCGTTACTGTGCCCATCAGGCTTGTTTCCTAAAGCGAAACGTATGATTGCAACTGGCTTCCTTGCCGTCGCGCGACAGGGCTTTGTCAGCGTTTGTACATTGTACATTGTAATTACACTCCCGCGGTCGTGTACTATATCGGAGCGCGCGCAGAGGAAATCCAGATCGAGCGACTAAACGACGACCAATAGGAGAGCCTGTCATCGTTGCCTCCTCCAATCGGACAGGCTTTGGTATTGCCTAGTAGGAATATAACCAGAGGCTTGCCGAGGATATTATCCAGGGCGAGAGAGCTACTTTTTCGATCTAATGAATACGATCTTCCTTTAGGGTTATTGCCATGCTGGAGATAAAGGAATTTCCTACGGGACGAGTAGCTTTCCCTGGATTTCAGGGAGCGCCCTTTTTCGAGGAAGAGACGTCGATCGATCCGAACGATGCTTAGCTACGATTTCGGTTCTTTCGGTGGAACGACAAGAAAGCAATTGAAATGAGATCGTAAAGGATGATTATTCTTTCTTTTAATTGTGTTAATAATAATAACAGGCTGAATACTGGTTTTAATGGGAAAAGGGAAATTTAAGGGAAATTTGTCGATTTCTATTCTGTTATCCACTTAAAATTCAAATCAGCCATAGGTCATTCAATTGCCAGTCTCCGAAGCCGTGTTCCGAGCCGACTGCACTTCGAACTTCTCCGGAAAGTGAAAGATTTCTAATTTCCGTGATAATCCGGCGATTAATCGAGTTTGATCGGTTCGTCTGACTCGTAGGCGTGAAGTTAAGTGTTTCGATAATGGAGCTCGAGTGGGAGATGATTTAATCTCTTGATCGAAAATCCTGATAGAACGAATATGGTGATAATCGAGTCAATCATCACCATTCTCATCCTAATAACCAATCAAAACCACAAGATATTAATATATCTTTCATTTCCACATACTTTTTCACCAACGAATTCCTCAGAAGTCGTCGCAAGTCCATGGAATGACCATTAATATGTCTTCGTCAGTTTGTCAAGGCGTCCGAGACGCAAATTGCTTTTCGCCCCAGTTTCTTTCAACGCTTTATCACGACGAGCTTCAACTGACAAGAGGAAGAGCATTGCTGGGCAAGCAACAATTGTGATACTAAACAATATCCCTTGCGGTAATAATTACAGTGTAACGCTAAGAATATACCATAGCAAAGGAGCTACTGGTTACTCTCACGCACAAAGGCCGCTGCTCCAGCGTGATGTTGTTCGAAGCTCGTGTCGATTAAAAATAAAGCCCTCCGGCACAAACAAGCAAAAGCTGACAAAAGGAACCAGATGGACGGAAGCGGGGAAGGGCGCGGCGCCCGGTGGGACAAGCCTCTGTTTTTTTTTGTTGCACTTCTCGCGAAAGGATCTTCCTGATTGCCGGGTTCGAGCGCTCCCGGACAATGACAGTGACACTTTGACATTGTTTCCCTCTCTCTGGAACACGTCCAACCGGGAATCAGAGCTTTCCATCAACCGGCGGTCGAGAGAGTTGGCCGAGCGCTAAGGGTGTCGGGTTACCCGTAACAAAGTGGACCCTGGTTTCTTCACCTTTCATTCACTCACTTGGTCTTCGTGCCAATAGTCATACACAATCATAGACAGTCGATTTAAGAAGAATCTCACTTACTTAGTATTTATTTAAACAATAGTTTAGATCCTTTTAACTTACTTCTTTGTCGTTTCAAACCCGGAACTACTTCGAAATGGTTATGCGTGGGTCGCGGCGACGGTGACGAACAACAGTCTTCAATTTCCACGCAAAAGCGTTATAGCATCCAGGCAGAGGAAAAGAGACGACTTTTGGCAAGCTCTCTGCTCACGCATGATAAATTAAGGCTAGGTAATGTCGTCGGTTATATTACGCTGGACATGTCCCTCGCCGGCTATTTATACGAGTCGCATTCGGTAAGTTTAGACTAAGCTCGACAGCTTGGACACGTGTCTGCCTGGCAAACTTCACTCCCTCGACTTGCTATCATCAACCGAAGTCTCATTGAACGAATCACAAATCTACTACGCCTCGCTAATGAGGTTAGGTTTTCGCGACGATTGAAAAATGGTGGTTGACGTTCATTAATGTGGTGTTGAATGATTTCGGTAATTGGACATTCGAAAATGACGCGGACCTTGATGGAAATAGTTTTTGTAAGATATTTGGCTGGCGAAGGTTATGGTTGACCTTGTCGAGGAACCTGGAAAGATTAATATTCATCCTCGGAACTGACGCCTCTTGGAAAATCCGGGGCTTGTTTCGCCAGCCGACCTCACGTTCGTCCTAGGGGATACACCAAGGATTCTGGACCCCGGCTGTTCCAGCTTTGGTAACATCACGTAAGTCTGGATCGCATTAGCCCATCTCCCAAGGGATGTAAGATTACACCGGACTAACTAAAATCTCTCGCAGGTCACTTGAATACCAACCGGAGACGATTGTGTCGCTTCCCTCGAACAGCTAACCTCACCAGAGGCAAACTTCGAAAACATCTGCGTATATAATGTCGAAAATTCGTGTATAATCTTCTCTCACACTTGTATATACAATAAATAATACAAACTACACGATTGTATCGTGCGGTGACAAGGTTCATCGATAAGTTACTCCCAATTGGATGAGAAGCGATCGTAGCGCCATTAAGAGTACATTGAGTACGGTAGCTTATCCGAAGGTGATTATCACCGGTCCGGGTTAATCGATCGAAGCCCTATCTGTGAATTGGTAGGCTTACGATTTTCCCGTAGACGACGCCGAAGACCAGTTGAATTGCGAGCCCTTCAGAAGTACAAAAGGAATCCGACCCTCGCAATTGCGATGGCTTTTGAGAGCCCTGAAGAAGTCGATCAGGTGTCATAAAGGAAGTCCTCGGGCGAACATCTCAGACCCGGTACCACCTTCCGTTCCTTTTCCGTATCAGCCTCCGAGCATTGACTGGTCTTCCTAGCATATGGGGAACTAGCTTGAGGGGCTTTAGGACATTTAGTCCTGTCCTGTTTGCTCCACTTCTCCTTCTCCAAGGACCTTCCATGCCTCGGGCAACTGCTACTGTGGAAGGACGTTGGCACCCTATGCTCGAAAGTCTCAACACCCTGACCTTCTTGTAATCTTGAAGGAATCTTCGTCAGGGTTTCCGGATGTTTCATCGAGGATTTGTTGTGGGAACTATCTTCCAACTTGAGCATTTTGTGACTGCACTTGCTGAGAATATGCTTGACCGAGCTAAACTTGGACACATTGAGTAACCTAGTCTTCGAGAGCTCCGGCACCCCATTCGTGAAGACGACCGGGACAACAATGAACTTGTAGCTTCGATCATTTGCTTTTTGATCGGAATGTCTGGAGGATTTGCAATCCAGACGGTCCTTGGAGTGCGAGGATTTCAACAGAGTCTCCAAGGATGCCTCGAAGACGAGTTGTTCATCATCGCACTTGAGACTGAATCCGGATCGTTGGACTTTCAGGTCTGTCTTGCTACCGGAGATCTCGCTGGCGCCAACTGGGACTCGGTACTTGGCTTTAACAGGGACACCCTTTTCGTTCCTCATCACCCAGGACCTCACACCGTGATGACAGTGTCCATTTTCGCCCCGGGTCCTTTCATCTGTAGGTGGTTTAAGGGTCCTAAGGACTCCTGGGGTACCATGGTCCTTGTGGAACTTGTCTGTTCTTCGACAGATATGTCTTTCTCTTTCTTGGACGAAACTTGTAATTGGACTTACGCCTTTATTAGTGTAACGCTTCTTGTTTCTAGGTGTTGGGTTCGCTGAAGTGGTCCTTCCGGTTATGCTCGAGATACCCGAACACATCCCATCTACCATCACAGGACTATCACCGGTTTTAGTTGAACTTCTGAAACTATGCGTGCAGGACTCCGAGGATGTATGATTATTCTTGCAGAGGATCTCACGTGGTTTCATATGATTCCGGCTGGCATGTGGTTGAGTGCGGTTTGATGTTCGATAGCCCAGCGTGAGGTCGTTCCATCTGGGTGAGGAGCTAGGATAACGCTTTTCCTGTCTCGTAAGCGTTTTCTTGGCGCCGCCGGGATGACGAGCGCCATGCAAACCGGCCTTATTGCCCTCGCTACCCCCCAATGGGGTGGGTGGACTCCGGAAATCGAAAAACTTCCCCGGGGAGAATGAATTCCTGCCACTTCGCCGTCGGCAGGATCGGCAGAGCCCGGAGTGCGATGGAACCCTTCGATCGAGCTCGATCCTTTCGCCCTCGTAATCGGAATCCTGATAAGGACGGGAGAGTCTTTCCCTCGTTTCCGGCTCGGTGGACCTCTGACTCTGCCAGGAACTCTTTTCCCTGTCCGTTCGTCCTGTCGACTGCCCTCGAGCCTTCCTTCCATTGATATCGGAGCTAGGATTTGTCGATGAGTGTGCAAACGTGTCCTGAATCTTCCTGCGGGGACAAACTGAACCATCGATCGGGAAGGACGCTTCACTATCCGGTGGGAGGAACGACTGACCATCACCGAGTGATCTCGTGTTTGGTTCCTCCTCTTGGACCACATGAGACTTGGTGATCAGGTATGGTAGATCCTGGCAGGTCCTACTTGGACCAAATCCTGTCCTGCTGAGAGGCTGAGTTTGTATGTCCATGGTGAAGCCAGTTTGATGAAGAGCCTTGAACATCCCGCTGATCTCGTTCAACTGACGTCGCAGAGGACCCAGTTCCCCGTCGATCCTCAGCAAAGCCTTCAAGTCGTTTGTTACATCGGGCTTTTTCTTCAATTCGTTGGTGTCTTGACTCTCGGTGATCCTAATGTCACACTTCACTTCCTTCCTCCTGTATCGAGACTTCGTTTGGATCTCAGGCATTATTGGACCCTTCAAGAATAGGTCCTCGTCGTGAGTGATTAATTCCGATTGGATATAATGTTTTTATGTTTAGTAATATTTTTAATTCCACTATTTTACGATGTTATACCTCGTTCTCCATGTCCCCTCTGGACGTGTTGGTTGATACATCCATGGTGTAAGAGGACTCCCCAGGTAGGAAGTCCACGACCACTTTCATCTTCTTTTCCCGAGCAAAAGAATCAGCTATCAAGGACAAACTCATGTTTCCGGTGTTTTCTTCTAGCCTTTCCATTGGACCCAAACGCTTCAATGCGGATGTGGACTTGGATTTGCCGAAACGGGGACTTTCATAGGAAAAAAACTTTCCTACGGTGAAGTTACTATGCATTGCAATCAAGGTTGCGCTTCCCTGCGTCGGTGAATTAACCAGGGTGCCCTCTGCAGAGTCTGTGTTCGCCGTTAGACAACACACCGAGCTCTTTTCCATTGGCTCACTGCTCTCTGATGTTGATGACTCCGTCCTCCTCCGACCTATGTCACTCTGTTTCGATTGGCTGTTCTTTAATGGCCCCTCGCTCGAGGTTTCATAATCTCCATCTAATATTCGTCCAATAGAAATGTATCAATCGTATATTCGATCATTTCCTTCGCATCCTGTAGGACTAATCACATTCCCTTTGTCTTTACGGACTTAATACATGCCGGGGACTCAAAGGACCAATACTTATTCATTCAGTCGACCATTAGTTACTTCCAAAGGAAGAACAGGGGGTTTAAATGATTTATACCCTAATCATAACAACGTTCGGGGGGAAACCGAAACGTATTGGATCGCAAATTGCATCACAAAAGGTAGACAGAGAATTGCCCGAAGGGAAGAGAGTGAGTGAGAGAGATCGGTTAATAAAAGCAGGCTGCAGTTTCACTCAATTTCCATCGAAGGCGGACATTTTCCAAGTGCCTGGACTCGTGAGAGTGGGGCAAGCGTCCAGATTGGGTCAAAGGAACCGTATCCCCGAAAGCTATTCCTTCCCGATCGATCCCACCTACGCTTCCCGGTAGTCCCCCCTTCCCAACCCCCCACAGGATCAAAATCCCACTCGGCATGAACATATTCTATTTAATTGTACGATCTTCCTAGCAATTATCAAGGATCTAAATTACTTGGTTTCGAGAAATAACAAGTTATAACTAAGCAGTTTCAGTAGAATTACGAACCGTCGGTATCAGAAGCACAACTGGCAATATCAGACTCGCCAGTAAACTGTACTAATGATTGCTGAGACTCAGCTGGACCCTGCTGGGCTTTCCTGGTCGATTCCTCATCCAAGGAGCACTCAGGCTTGCGGTTGGAAGGATTTTCCGTCGGCATCCTCCTCACCACTGACATAATCGCACGTATGGGTTAGTTAGTCGCCGACGGACATCCTATCTCTTCCGGTTCTACTCTCTGCTTCACTTCCGCTCTCTCCTTGACAAAGGCTGCGCTTCCGCGTGGAGACTCTCGCATATTTCGGCTCCGGGATTCTACGCGGCTCTCCACGATCACTCCTTGATGACGCAAAGCGAGCTCCCAGCTGACAGCTTCCGAGCGGACATCATCGCGACAAGTTCATTCCGGTGTCTTTTTTATTGGACTTAAGTCTTTTTCGCACGTTTTTTTTTTCAAATATTTGTATATATTAACTTTTAATTGTATATACTTGTTTCTTTAGAGTTGGAAGGCAGGGTTAATTAAGAGGGGACTGAATTGCCCTTTGTATTGGATGATGTAAGTTTTAATGACCCTTTTAGTTGGGAGTGTATGCGGTTTTCTTGTATGAGAGCCTGTTCAGTCTACGGTGGGCTTGGAAATTGGGGCGTCCTTTGACCGGGCCAGGATTAAACAAGCGCTAAACGGGTTTGTGGCTTTAATCGGCTAACAAATTCGCCGAGGCACTCGATGACGACTGCCAATGTGTCTGTGTGCGTCCCTGATCAATCAATTAAATCCTAATTCCAATTGTCACGGAGGAATGAGCGCGCCACCTACAAGTTGTAATTACTGTTACAGATTTGTTCGACGTTACCATCACGCCAACTCATTTCCCGCTTAATGACCTCGGCGAAAGACACTTTCCGGACAGGTGGAACTTTTGCCAGGCCACAACTCGATTCCACTTGCAAATTTCGAGCATTGTGCCCGCAACGCGTCAACGCTCGCTGGCTGTTTAATATTCAGAACGATGCCGGATTCATGCATTTTGATTTCGCACTCGCCTCGTCGAAATACAGTCGACGCTTTCGCATCCCTCCCTCGAGGCGAATGTACTACGCGATCATTGAAGCAATCGTTTTCCATTGGAATGACAAATGTTTATATTTAAAAAAATAAAATTACTTCGCATAAACGTGAATCGAAAGAATTGTTAAAACGATTATTATCATCCGAGTAAGTTGATGGAATTTCAACTTGGCAGGAGTGACACCCGGAGCAATTTGATTTGCGCAAACGTCCAACCAATTGATCGCGCGCAATGTAAACGGCGGACGGGCGTCAGTAAATGATGCATCGGGATCGAGTACCAGGGCAATTGGATGCTGGACAATAAATATTCTGCTTGAGTTAAATCGGCAGTCATTGATATCTGAGCATCGTTATAATTAATTATTGGTGGCGTTGGAGGATCGGCTAAACCGCTAACATCACGAATGATTGTTTAATAATAATTAGAAAATGAAAAGCCGTGCAATTTCCATTGATATTCATTCGAATAATATATTATTTTCAATATTTCCTGACTCTCGATTTTACTGTCGACGTCATTCTCTACGAAGAGAAATGCGCGGGATGATACATTGCGGGAAGATGCCACCTCAGCATCCAGCCTAATTCATCTCTGTCTTGGCAGGCCGAACTTCCGCTGACAAATCATTTTCCTTGATCCACTTGACAAATGTGCTGCCCTCTTTTCCCACCGGCTGTCGAACTTCTATTTTCTTCTTGGACTTTCCCTTTACCCGATCATTAGCGCCTTGCTAGGTTATGTTCGGGTTAGGTCTGGGTTAGGTCTCGATTTCTCTCCGCTCTACGAGCAGTTGCGGGGGTCAATGCTCACAAATTCTAGGCTCGTGGGAGCACACACTTGGGGGAAAAGTGTTTGGAGATATTCAGGAATTACGAGGATGCCTCTAACCTAACCTCCATCTGATTTCCTGCGGGAGCTTCGGGGAGTTTACGATCCCGGCGATTCAAGGATCGATTTACGACCGCGTAATCGCACATCTGCCTCTTTTCCCGGTCGTAGTCCTGGTAGCCAAACCCTAAAGGAGGGTGACTGATTGATTTCGATAGAGGTTATGTTGATCTTCAAGTCTACTTGTCTTGCGATCCATTCAAATGGTAATAGAATTAATTCCTGTCTACTTTCAGACGTTTTTATATGCAATTTCAATATTTATTCTTAGGAAATGTTGATTTTTAGACATAGTTTCATTTAAAAATTAATTAAATATTATATTCTCGACGGACAATGAGTATGAAAAACACTATATTCGCTAGCTAAAATGGGTAAAGAGTCATGCAGGTCATATCCTGGAGGAATTCGTTCCGGACATATCTCATCTCTCCCGAAGAAGTAAATCTTCCCCCCTTCTAGATTCCACCCCTGACCACTTTATATTCATGGTGTACCCTTCTGTGGTATTTGCTCGCTATTCGAATTACCATTACGGCAATGCACAATGTCTACTTCCGCTTATTCCCGTTATTTCCCCTCGCCACTTCAAACGTGAAGCGCGTCGGGTAATATTTGCGGAGTAAATCTTGCAGTATTCAAAACCCACTATTGTTTGGGTTCAGTGGAAAGTATTTGTCGTTGGTAAATGTTAAGGTATTGCACATGCGGTCGAAGTTACCGCGGGGGTCAATGAACGCGAGGGTGTGTTCGGGGAATTGCGTCAGCAAACTTGTCGCGTGACATGGGGAACCGGGTCAGACCGTGGTAACCCCGAGCGAGGTCGTCTACTACCACAGAATATAAAGTCGAAGCACCCTTGGACCACTTTTGCAAAAAGTAGCAGAAAGTTCGAATGTCCTTAGCCCCGATTACTTTTAAATTACCTAGTGCTTCGTCGGCGCATTATAGAAAGTGTGTCTGATGAAAGGACGAAGTAGGAAAGCTCGATAAGCGATAAAGAATATTTTAGTGTCGGTAAAAAAGATATTGAATTGTTCTATAACTGGAAATGTAGGAAAGAGTTTACTGTTGTGGGTAAAGTAGACTTCTCAGTCTCTGTTTTACCCTTTAGAGATAACAGTTAACTACCCTGGGTAAAGTAGACGTCGGTAATATAGGTAACTGTACCTCGACAGTAAAGTTCTCGAGCTTCCGTGAACAATGGTAATTCAGGGTTTCTAGAGCAGTGTTATCCATTTGTGGTAAAAGAGAGTTCTACTCACAAAGCGCCTGGTACTGCGTTTAAACTTGTGGGTTTTCGCACTCACCTGTAACAGAGAGAGAGGATCAAAGTCAGTTTTCCTGTGCACACATTTCATATGTAATTACTACTGGCTCTGACGCACCAGTGGCACAAATGCAATTTTCGAGAATGAATCTCGCGCTTGTGGCTTCCGAATATAGAGCCAACATGTCAGCAAACATCTCCACCAAATTCTCTACTATCTTTCAAAGGGTAACAATTTTAGTCAGCGAAATTTGTTAGCTCCAACAGGCTAGGCTGGGCTAAAACAAAGTCGGTAGTGATTACATTTTCATTTGTGTCCTTTAAAATCCGTTCGTTACTGTGCAAAAATACACAAAGCCCGGTTATTTCATCTCGAATCGCTTCGCAAATTAATCTACCGATACGCCGGGCTAAAAACGGGCTTGTGCAAATCCCCTTTGAGTTACATTCCACCCCCCCCCCCCCCCCCCCCCAATCCATCCCTTTATTTGTTGGGTGAAGGATAAAACTGGTAACTGGACGTGCACTGACGTTCAATTAAAATGGCCTATGTGTTATTTCAGGAAGTCTACAATTAGTTTACAACAAACCATTTGAGATTACGACCTAACCCAGGGTTAGGGCAATATAACCTATATCCTAGTCTCTCACAGACCACTTCCCTTCGGAGCTCTGCTACTTCGGGTTAATGGTTCTCCGAGCCACTATAATTCTTCGTCTTCCAAGATCCACCGAAGTCGTAACGCCACCCTGTGCACTTAGCAGTTAGGTCAAATGTGGACTGCTCTCATTGCAGGGTCAGACCAACAAGATTTGCGGTCATCGTGAATGATACTAACAGTCGCAATGCCTGGCGAAAATAATAGTTTGGCGTGGCGTGTTGGCGATAAATCTCATCCCGTCCTCGGGGAGCAAAGATTTATTCATAGTGCCATCCTGCAGGAAATATCGTGTCCACGCGTGTCCCACGAGGTTATACGTAAACCTCATCCAGTGGGCCTTTTAGTGGCACGGGATGAGGGTTTCCCTTTCATACATTCTGTAGTGCCAGACGCAATTCGACTAGCCTTGCACTTTCGAGTGTGCTTGAGCAAGAAGAGCAATTCAGAACAGAGAGAGCAATCCTGTAACTTTCCCATGGATTTTTCCGACGAACTAACCTCCAAAATAATCCACCTGTTGATATTGTAATTAGCCAGTGTTTTGGGTTGCGAGCCAACGTTAGTCGGTGAGTTAGTGGTTGGATATTTTTGCGCCAGCGACGAGCAGAGCACGTGCGAGAGGGAACGCTAATAGATTTGACGAACTTCCATCCAGGAAGTTGGCAACGTTGTTACCCTGGCGCGAGGAACGCTTTTGCACTGTGCTGGAAGTTTCTCAGCCGTCCGACAGTTCATATACATTTATATTGTTTCGTAGTAGAACGTTTTGGCAACCTAACCTACCCCTCATAGTTAGGTTAGGTGCATGACCTAACTTCGATAAAGATTACATCTAAACCAATGGCAACCATCTTAGGGTTAGGTATAATTCATATATGGATTCCTATAGGATTACAATGGAGAATGTTAGGTGACCTAACCCAAACCTAACTTTCACGGCTGGTTTCGTAACAGCAAACATATTGGAAAAGTGATTTCCTGTTAAATTGAAAGGAATTTGAAACTCTTTTTAGAAACAACCGGTGCTCGTGCCAATTAAAAGTTCTCGGGGATCGAGTAGAGTAGTGTTGGGCACGATGTCGGGCAGGAATAAAGCATCCGAAGGATTTATGAGCAGTGGCGAGGCTAATATTCGCGCAGCATAAGCTTGATCTATATTTAGTCGGACGTGCGAGCAGACTCGCTCGGGTCTATTGACTCTTTCCTACGTGTTTCTGTGCTCTCCAATCTTCAACACACGTCAAATAAACCTCTCGACATCTCTTTCGACTTTATTCCACGTTTTCCTCGACTTTCCGTCGTTACATTTCATCCCCAATATTTCAGGATCGATGCTTGCCAGATGCAATGTGTTCCCGAACAAGAATTCCCCTCTCAGAGGGAAACAGTGATCGAAGACAAACTTGACGAAGTAATCGCATCAACTGCATGGTAGATAACTTGGTGAAGGGAGGTGACGCGCGCGTGTACATCGATATTGACGAAGTTACAGCCAGTCATCGAAGGCCTACGGTAGAGTATGAGGGAAAATAGTGTTTCGGGGTTGATCACGCCCGTTTGGCCTATATGGCCTTTTAACTCTTTGTGCTCCTGGCATCCAACTTCGACACTTTACCCAGACATTCTCCATCCGGGCTACTCACTCCTACGTCTTGCTTTTCTCATTTCCTGTCAGCTCTAATCGAGTTCCTCCGTAACGACGTATCGTGCGCTTCCATGTTACGTTGACGGGGCTGTTTCCCCGGTAAAACATCCCCGTATCTTGACTAGGAGGTGGACGTCGGCTTCTGCTGTGACATATCGTCCGGTAAATTGATATCAATCGCAGTTACGTCGCTCTTCTCTTCCCAGGGTGGTTTCCCTGTCAGCCTATCGTGCTACCCTTACAGCTGCTGTCGTTACTCGCACTGATAATCATCGCTCTCCCGGCTCGCATTACTCGACTCGCTTGGAATCAAGCGATCTCACGTGTCTGCCATGGCAGCCGCCCAAAGTGGCCCACTCGCTCCAATTACAACTTGACGTCGAGTCACTCAAACTCGGATAACTCAACTAATGCGCGCCAGAACTTGGACCCCGGTTTGTTCCGACTGTACTCGCCGATGAAACTATCGCATTACAGGTACACAGCCGGCTTGTACCGGCCTCCTCATAAATATTCATCGACCTATCATCATAAACCTGCAACAATGTGTCCTGTCTGAGTCATTAAGTAGATTATCCCCTATGCGTTCCGCCAATTCCCATCGAATCCACGTGCAAGCCCTTTCCAAGTAACTTTCGTCCCCCTTTGCCTGGCTGTAATGTCGAACGCCGGGTGGAACAATAAAGTTCCAATTACGCAATCGCACTTACTGAGAGGTCCAAGTCCAGATGCGAATGGGACGCAGTAGAAAGTGAGGGAGAGATGCTGTTAGAGTCGCTTAATAAGGAAAGTTATAATTAAATAAGTAAGCCGTCCGCCTTAGTTTCCGTTTGCTCGTTGTCTCGCTTCCACCGAGGCTGCCTTAATTAGCCAGGCCGAATCCCCAAAGGCTGCCCGTGAACTCCAGCCACCTTCAGAATGACTTGGACCGTTGACTTGATTATCTGCTAACGAAGTTGTTTGTGTGTCATTTCGGAGTGCTCCTAAGTCCACTTGTACTTTCAGAGCATTGGGAATTTAAGAAGGATTTTAAGGGGTTCGTTGTTACACCAAAAGCTTCTAAGAAGTACTTAGGTTAATATTATTCGACGCCCTCGTTATCGTTCTTCCTTGATAATTAGTCTGAATAAATGGCTTTCGGAGACGAGGGAAAAATGTCATTAGGAACGAAGTTATCGAAAGCAGAGTCCTGAGTGTCTCATTGCTAATTCAATACGAGGCAATTTCAGACTAGTTAACTTCACCCTACAAAGATCTTTCGCCCTTTCGCAAACTTTCTTACGACCGAGTAAAAAAGTTACGCCATCGAACTGCATAAAAAGGGTTAATTATAATTTCCAGGATAGCGTGAATGATTCAGGCTTGATGATCGATCGGAAGCTGGCGCGTGGCTTGCCGGAAGAATTTAATTACCGAAGGAGAAAGAAGGGAGCCGATGAACTCGACTTTGCAAACTTCCAGCAAGTAGAAACGGATCCCCAAGGGTTCTTCCACAGTCGTGTCAAGGTCCGGCGTCATGAGAGGCTCATTAGCATGATTTCCAATGATGAAATCGAGTCCTCTCACTTTTCACCGGCTGCCCAAGAACCAACTCCGATTGAACTCCCTGCGGGAAACTCGGAGGTGGTATTGGATGTCGCGACGATCACCTTTTGAAACTGAATCCTCGACCGTCAGTAATTACTGTGGGGTCTCGATTTAATTACTGCAGAGTTATCCAATTAAATACCACATTTCATAGAGGAACTAATGCACATACAATTACCATATGCTTTTGAAAGAAATTCTATAAATTATCCAAGAAATATTACGATTAGGTTCAGACCCTAACCCAGACCTAACCCTACAGGACCATTTGTCACAGGAACCGAAAGTGGAATAACTTAAGTCCTACAACTAATACCGAGCACGAATTGCATGAAAGACGAAAGGTATGCTGGGGGATGAAGCAATCTAGCCGAGGAACCAATACGCCCTAGGACTTTTGGCCCATATGGGCGCTGACCCGCGTCACTGACGGCGCGTAGGGTTGCTGATCCGTAGGATTAGCGACGTACACCTTCGAGGATCGATAGCTTCGTTCACCCATGCAGCTATCGATATGTCAGGGTCCCTAAGGGACCACTTGTACAAGCTGATTCACTCGCCTTTGAATTCCGATTGGCGTTCCACATTTTTTATTGGACATTTATATGTTTTTATAGTTGAATATCAAATCATTTACTGTACAACATTTAATTGAACAACCACACCCTTGAAGTGTCTACTCAAGATCCGGAAGATCTTGGCACATCCGAATGGTGCATTAGTTTCCAATATCCATATGCATTTTTTCCATACACCCTCTTCCGTAAATGCAAAAGGGGGTGGCTCGGGGGTTGGATTGCCATTGTGCTTCTTCGACCAAGTGTTCCGCAGATCGCGCAAACGGCCATGCATTATTTACGAGCGGGTATTTCCAGCCGGCGAATAAAGGGGGCGCTTAATGCAGCCGGAGTTTCGATTACCATAAACCATGCGCGCCACCTACATACGTACGTGACGCAGTTTTAAGCCCACTCGGCCACAGAATTATTCCCCAGGAAAATAGAGAAGCCCGGCCAATGCAATTTTACGCCAGCCGACCTTTCAGCCCTGTCGTCGCTCTGGCGCTCAAGGGGAGATTTCGATTTAAATGAAAACCTAATAGAAAAATGGGATTTTACCTAAAGGAAATACAAATTGCCGACAAAACGAGTCAGGTGTTACTTTGGTAGGAAAAGGATGGTCCAAGAAGATTGTTTTAATTATTTAATAAATCGTATTACTTATTTTTATATAAGTAATTCTAGAATAAATGTTCCATGTTATTTAATAATGAAAACGTTCTCGGGACATCCTCTTGTAATCCTGGTGGGAGCAGAGTCGGTGTCTCCCAGAGGGAGTGTCGAAGGTAAGGAAAAAGTTTGAAGAGCGTACATATGCCGGGACACGATCACTCGAAGAAGCCAGGCTTCAGGGCGCCATGCTCGACGTGAATACCGATAATCCACGCCGCAAGAAACTTCCCGCCTCGCTTCCCCGCATTGGAAAAGTGGATTTCCCTGAAGAGCATCCAGGAACTTTCCACTGCATAGAGGACTCCGAGGCGTAGAGGCGAAATAACAAGCTGGCTCGTCGCACTACGACAAGAGTTTTTTCCTTGCTGAGAAAGAAAGCCAGGGTGAACACAGTCTCGTGAAAAGAGAGAGAGAGAAACAGAGTCTCGATGAACCAGGGTGAAGATCCCCAAGATTTCCCCAGGGTTTCCTGGAAGTTCGAGATTAGCTCTCGAAAATTCCGGGGCGATTTGCATCTCGACTTGAAAAGTGACTGAGCCCCATGTGACTCAGGGAAAAACACTCCTGTCTTATGAATAATCGATTCCCCAACTTTTATAACCCTACCCCCCCAAACAAAGTTGCGGAGGGTGTAAATCTTTTTTGAAAATTCATCCGATCCAGTTTCCATTACGCTTTCATCGAGCGAGTCTCTGCTGGGGCTGAGATTAAGTCGGATCAGGGATGCTGCGAGCAATCCCAGCATCGTTTACACCAGATGCGCTTTTGAGGAGCTCGTAGCACTCCCATGTGGCATGAGAGATGGGTTTCTCAATTGCACAAGGAGAGTTATAGGATCGTGCGCTCGGATTGCTCGCCTTTCTTAAGGATCTTCTATATTCCAGCTACGTATAAGGAAATATACGATCAATCCCTGGCGCCGTACATGTGTAACACAATGTAGAGCGAGATCCTCCGGTGGCTTTCAATTCCCTTTTTACTCGTCCCTGAACTTCTCATTCGGGAGCGGCTGCATTGTGCTTCGCCGCTGGGTCTTTCAGAAATTATTTCCTCCGTGCACTAGCTACCATCCCAGACCCATGAAGTGAACCATCCCTTGTTATTAATTTGAAGCAGTTTCGCCAGGATAGTCGCTAGGTCCTTTGGTGCCCCCTAAGTAATCTTAGGGGATTCCAAAGGACCTATTATAGGTCTAGTCCGGATGAGATCTCCAGGTGGATTCAATACGTGATTAGTAATGATCGACAAACACCGGCAGGTGGATCGTAAAGCATAGTGGTATAAAGCCTGGAGCGAATCAGGGTAATCATGTAAAAGGGAGGCAAAACCCTGAGAGCGACGGAGCTTCTGGGAGCAGTGATAAAGGGAAGCAGGTCACAGATAATAGCCGGCGATAAATCTTGTATCACTCAGCTCATCTTCCCAACGAGCACTCTCCACGGTCTTAAACGCTACCACCACCGCCCCCCATCGGCTCGATCGAAAGTTTATCGATTATCCGGAGCTGCAACTTCCGTCGGGCAGGTAACGTCGTCGAGGACCCTCCGCTGAAGGACTGCCAAGGCTTTAAAAACTTAATCTAACCCGCGTCTTACTTCTTCCCAACCCCCAACCACCAACCCCTGAGGCTCTTTCCTTTGTGAAATAGCTTCCACCGTTAGCGAAATCATTAAGGCGAACCTTTGGAGATGTCTTCTCCGCAGGTACCGGGTGACTATGTCCCGGGGTCCTAACTGTACCCAACCCGGTACCTACCAACCACTAGGATTACTCTCGTAAATTTGAGACAGTAACACATCCGGACTGATTATCAGAGGGTACATCAAACGATAGTGTTAGGATGTCCTCAATAAAATCACAGACCCTGAAACCTTTGGACCCATGAATGTCTTCTTGACGGGTACCGGGTAACTATGTCGGAATCCTAAGGGTACCCAAGCGGGTTCTATCAACCACTAGGATTACTCTCGTCAATTTGAGATAGTGACACATCCGGACTGATTATCAGAGGGTACATCAAACGATAGTGTCAGGATGTCGTCAATAAAATCACAGACCCTGAAACCCTTGGACCCACTTGTTGAGCGGTCCACGACTATGTCCCTACCCTAATCATCACATTCTCGGTGGGACCTTACTAATTACCAATACGAATCCGATCCAGACATGGAGTATCCATCAAAGAGTATCGAGAACAGTACAGGAAGCTATGGAAATTGGACACCTAACGGAGGTTTCCTAAGCCTAATGGGAGAATGGGTTCGTTTACAAAGTGACCACAATGAGTCCGAGCGCGGGAGCGATGCCGGATGGCAGTCAATACCGGCGGCGATGGCTAAGGGCTACGCGGTCATTTACCCCAGGTACACAAGAGCCGCAAGCCAGGCGGCTTGGCATTGTCTCACTTGTTGGACGCTAGGGCGGTAGGCCGATCGGAAGGGGTGCCTACCACCTGATGCCACGGCACTGCAGCATCGATCCCCAAACTACCCCTACGAGGCCTCCTCTCGTCTCCATGGCGACCAAGCCGCCCCCTTCCTGCCTCGGAGGCCGCATCCAAGGAATCACCCACTTCCACCCTCCGCCATCCCCCTCTCGCCCCTCTCTGCCACCCTGCAGCCCCTCGCCCATCACCACAGCATCCCTGTATTTCTCTATCTCGCAAAAGGCCCCTGTCCTCGAGGTAAATGACGCCCGGTGATAAACATTAACCGCAACCCTCCCCAACCCCCTGCCACCCCTTCGCCCCGCAAACCACTGATAGCATTGCCCTTTATCTCCAGTTGCTCCGCAGCACTTTTTAATATCCCGCTACTCTGGATTCCATTACGTGGCAGTTACCAGAGCGGTTTACACGATTCTTGTGGTACAGGCTGATTCAAAAAGGGATGAGAATAGTCTTTGAGTAGGTAAAAGTGATGATGTATGCGAGTTAATCAACTGGTATTCGGTTTGAGGCCGTTTTGTGGGTTTGTAATTATGATGTTGGAAGTACGAATCCGTCTACCGGAAGCGTTGGGAAAGTGGACCGGCACGTGTGTGCCGTCATAGATGTCCCGGCAAACTTCACCCTCGGTTGCTAACCCCTGTGAGGGGGTGGCACATGTTCCCGAGTGGAATTAAAAGCTCGGGAAGTCGCAGACTCATTAGTGGACACTTGAGGAGCATGGGATCTGCGCATGGTGGTCCATCTTGGGATAAAAGCGTCGGTAGTCGCTTCCCTCGATCGATAACCCTGCGCTTCGGCTTACGTATTGCGGATAAACATTGAGCTGTTATCGTTTACTCTTATTCTATACTAATTCTTTTATTCCTGTACAACAAAAAATTCCTGAACAATTCATAATTATATTATTCGACTATTTATACTCGTCAGCGGATTCGAAAGGCTCTTGAGTCACCCTGTGCATGATCCAGTTACATAATAGGAAATGTCTATGTTTCCAAAAGCGGATTAAGTTCCGCCCAGGAACAGCTATTACCGCACTGGTTACCATTTACCGGCGGGATGATGAAAAAATGATATTAAAGGGCCTGGAAAGAGCACCGGTGGAAGTCTGCGGTCTAATGCTCCGCTCAATTTCCTCGAATGCTAATCGGGCGGGAGCGTTCCCCTGGCAGTCTCTTATTTCCGCTAATAGTATCGATCGAAACTCGCTCGCACACTGCGCGCCGCTCTTCCATGCACTTAATTGAATAGCGGCCTGCACTCGAATTGTGTTCGACCTTCTCCTACTGGCGCGCTTTACCACCCCCGGTTCATTTTCCACGAGCACCAAAGTATTTCCAGGCTTTTGTTCGAACTTAAATACAGGGTTTAAACTATGTATTTCGTAACTAGTACTAATTACACTTACTTAAACCTTTCAATATTTATGTTAAATATACTAAAGTATACTAAAAAATGTACGAATATTGTTTACAGTATAAGTACAATATATATAGAATTTATTTACGCAAAGCTTGAAGAGAAATCATTTGGTAATTCGTAATTACTCCGTCAAAGGATTGAAAGGTTTGCTAGTAATTAATGTCGGGTCGATGTTTGCGTGGTCAGTAATCCGTGCTCGGTTTGGATAGGAAGCCAGCCACCCCCTGCGCAACCCACCCTCGTCAAACAGACGTTCTTGCGAACGTGAGGACGAAACTTTCCCCAACGAATCGTCCAGTTTGCACACACTGTGCTAGCACGCAGGCTTAACGAGCCGATGCTTAAACGATCGACATGCATGTCCTGTGCAGGAGACATGCATTGAAACATCCTGCACAGGCTGATTCAGTTTACATTGAATTATAGGATAACCGTAAATGATTTGCTAATGAAAATTATACACGCGTATCTTCTGTGTTATATATACAATATAGCAATAATAAAATATTCTTTTTGCAACTTCTTTATATATAATAATACAATATATTATTAATTCTCCTTAAAAGAATTCGATCTTTTACACAGAATTTTGTACATTTTTCAACATTTATAGCTGTTTTTTTTTTTTTATTGAAAGATGTAATAGTTCGCGCGGCAGGTGATGGGCAGCGTTATAAGAGGCGTCGCGACGCTATTCCGAGTGCGGACTATTGAAAAAAGGATCGAATGTGCATAGCTTGGTGGGGCGATGGGAATGACCGGGGGGAGGCGCTGCATATTTCACGGGACCTACGTCACAGGGTTGCGCCGACGACGTCACGGGTAACCTACATACTTTAAGGGACGACGCACGACCAGATAACCCTTTTTCCACCCCCCCTTTTGGAATTTATTAGATCTCGTCGTAACACAAGGCTTCTTTTCCGAGAGGCTTATCAGGAGGAGAAAAAAACAGCTGTGCTTCTTTCTCCCCTGGACGATTTATTGCTTTCGATGTCGGAGAACGTAAAAGCATCCCTCCAGGCGTATCCCCTTTCAGAGGCGACGCTGGCGCCACCTACGTCCCCATAAATCCCTAAGGCCAATGATTTCACCGGTACGACTTCATGAATGACACGTCCCCGAGAATTACTTACAGTTTCGGTCCACGTACGCCGATGATTTAAGGTTCCCTCTTTCTCGGGGATATGTCAATTCCTGAGAAGCTGTTCTACAGGCTGATTCAGTACTTGTAAATCAACACTGTTGTACCCCATTTTTTTATAGACTATATAATTATATTAGATATATTTTTTAAAATAACTTTCAGATCACGTATATTGGTGATTCAAATCATCTTACTTTTCCGAACACGTAAATCCACTTCGGAACCCTGTTCGACCATTTTTTTTACATTGGCATGTTAGCTGAGATCCTGGGGACATCCGGGGAATCCAGAAAAGCGGGCTTTATCCGACCAATCAGAGCCGATAGAGCGCGCCACGTACGAGGGGCACGTCGCCATTAATCAGAATGGTGCCGGAGGTTTGGCGTGCCCGGCATTCCTCCACCGGCATTTGCAATGCAAGTTGCAACGCACCGCGCACAACCTCCAATCTATTTATGCGGGATGCGGCCTCCTAATGGCCCGTTTCAACCATCCAGTGGAAACTACTGTATGTACGCTAGTTGGGCCGGGCCATTACCGTTTGCACACTTGGCCACCAGTGGCGCTGTAATCGAGATGTTTCAATGGACGCCAGTTAGGTTGCTTTTATTTTAATTGGGTCGAATAAATATTGAGTTAGTTGAAAAGTAAATTAATTACTGTCGTATTAATACGCGTCGTTGCAAGTTTCTACTGGTTTCGTTAATTAATTGGTCAATGTTGGTATCTTCCTTTCAATTGGTACATCAAAATATGATGCTTTGTGAATTCAATTCATTAGTCATATTGATGTATTAAGAGAAGGACATGTTATAAGTAATTTCTAATATTTGTGTAGATTAATTTGTGAGTCAGAATCATTTGAATATTGGTATTGAAATAATAGAGTTGAACGATGTGAACGTAGCTGCAGATCGGAGCCGCGAATCGGCCGCTCCTCTTTCCCACGAGGCCTCTATTGATTTCTGAATGCATAATAAAATGGTAAGTGCCCCGTAACACCGCCGGGATCGCTCTCACGTCCAACTTTAAATTGTCCGCCGGCCAGAACGATCAAGTGACCTCGCACTCCTATGTTAATCAATGCCAGTCCTGAATAGCACCGTAACGAACTCGGCTCGATATCGCCCCCGGAAAATAAATGCAATCCCAACGCCGAGATTTCCGTGTTGCTGAACGCCCGCCCGGAAGAGGAAGTCTCGTCGATTTATTTTTAGGGATTTTTTCCCCCCTCGTATTCTAATCTTTTCGGGGAATTGGAATAATTAAGGAAGTGGTGAGCGGTGAATATTGTTGGGGAAAGTTCAGTACTGCACAGTGTTGATTGCGTCACGTTCGACTGGAACGAGGTTGAAGTCATTCAGAATCATATTTGGAAATCTGATTTAACGGAGGTTCTGGACATTTCATATTTCTCGGATTTTTAAATGAATGACATAATAAAATGACATTCGACGAACTAACTGGTATTAATGATTTCGAAAATTCTTTCTATCGATTTGGACTTTAAGATTCTCTTGCGAAGAGTGTCAGCCCCCTGTGGAGAGTTGAACTTTGGGCGCTAGGCTCGGGTCAAGCGCAGGATAAACTCGGAATATAGAGACACCGATACTATTGATTCTGCGCGAGGCCGCTGGGGAGAAAGTGGAGGCCAGGCGAGGTCAAACCCCCCTTTCAGGTCGGCACAGCCACGACCACCTTTTTCCGGGATAACACTGCGTCATTCTTGATTGCTCAGCCACCAGGGTTCCCAATTGCAGTATTCAGTCGATCCTTTTTTTGCTTCCCCCCTAGAGATTAATTAATTATAAATTGTTTACTGAAATTCTGCTTCCCGAAAACATTTTAATACTCGACTGGAACTACTGTGTGTATGATTTGCATTTCAGTACAAAGCTATTCTTTGAAAATAGTATTTATTTAAATTATTATTTAATTAAATTAAATTATTGTTAAAGACTACTCGACTGAAGCCGGTTGCAGTAACTCGGAAATAAGCGAAGCTAGCAGGAAACAAGGGCTTGAAGTCAAGCGGAAGTGAGCGGCTCTCTTTGGGCAGTGACGCGTGTGCGGTTGTGTCTCGGCGGAGAAAGGAGCAGAGAAATCCCGGAGTACAAACTGCAACGAGTGATCTCGACGAGCGAGACACTCCAAGCGCCGCCGCCAGCATCAGTTCGATTTGGAGTGCCGCCAAAATTGGAATTGCACTTTCCCGGAAAATGTAATCCCGGCCGCCGTGACAGGGCTGTTGCGAAGATAGTGCGCGTCCCGCCGACGCCGGGCGTCGTTGATTTAATTTCCTACGTGAAATGATGTGTGAACACCGTCCGCATGCTAGCCTCTCATTGGCAAGGTTAGGTTTTAATCAGTGCTGTGAAATACGAAGGATGGTTTGGGTTAGGTCCTTATGGAATCAGTGTATGCCTGACATTAGGTACACCTAACCTTAAGTAGACCTAACCTAGACCTAACTCTTTCAAAATGTATTTTAATTTATTAATAAACCCTTAATATTGGATGACTTCTACAATTAGAAGTTCTGACTTGAACTGGACCTAACCTTGAATAGACCTAACCCTGACCTAACTATCAAACTATATTTCAATAGGTTAAGGACCCCAAGATCCAACCACCTAACAGTTATCGAACAAAGTAAACGTCTTGATGATCCTTGCACCGAGACTTTATCATCAAAACTGCGCATACCAACCAGCCAATTTCCATTGACGACTTTTTAATAGAGAGGCTCGATCGATTGAGCGAAGCTTTGAGAACTCGAAAGCTCTCCACAGAGTGGGATGGCGGACGCGGAGGATGAGGCAGACGAAGCCGCCATGGAACTTTCACCCCCAACGCCAAGAAGTGCCAATGGTTCTGTGGGAGGTTCCATAAGATCTTCGACTAAGAGTAGAGAGACCTCGAAATCAGGAGAGTCCGGAGCAAGGTCTCTTCCAGCTGAAAGGAGTGGTTCAAGTAAAGACGTGGAAAATAGGTCCATAAGATCTTTGACTAAGAGCACAGAGACTTCGAAGTCACGGGACTCCGGAGAAAGATCTCTTCCAACTGAAAGGAGTGCTTCAAGTAAAGACGTGGAAAATAGGTCCATCGATATCGTCAAATCCCAAGAAGAACTTACTGGTAGTAAAACTATGGATGAGATCGTGGAAGATGAAATACCCAGGCAAAGCCTAGGGTCAGAACAGAAGTCCCAAGAAGGTCGAAGGGACTCTGATGTTTCGAAGAGGTCCTCTGAGGTTAAGGAAATAAAACTATTACCAAAAGCAAGGACCTCCAGCAGATTAACAACCAGCATTCAACAGCATAATCAACGTCGTTTCCGGGAAATGATTGGCAAGCGTGAATTAAGGAATGAAGAATTAGGGAAACAGAAAGGAGATCTTAGGCATCGTCTGGACTTGCTAGAGTGCTCCGTACCAGCTGTGATGCTGTGGAACATCTGGAGGATGTCCCAGGGTGCTCCAGTTTCAAGTATACAGCGGGTCATGAAAAAGCAATTCCTGGGTCCAGCATCAGGAGAAGCTTACTGTCCAACGACACCCAGTCGCCATTATGATTGCAGAGTGAGAGAGGCTGAGGCCGACAGAAAACTAGCGGAAAAGAGAGCCTCGGAGGCGAGGACTGTCTTGTCCGAAAAGCAGAAACTTTTAGACGCCAAGAAACAGAAACTAGATGAAGCAAAGAAGACCCAACAAGAGCGTCAGGAAAAAATAGAACAATTAACAAAACAGGCAAAAGAACTAAAGGAAGCAATCAAAGAGGTCGAACAGGACGGAAGTTGCATAGCAGGTGAATGCGGGGACATCGAATGCAAACGAAGACTCCTCGCCAGGATGTCCAGCAGTAGTTCCATCAGATCCACTGACGTTGAATGTCTGGAGAAACTTCAGCAACTGGCTGAATCAGAATTGATGATGAAGAGACAGATCGAGGACTTGGAACGTCGAGAAGAGACCTACATGAAAACCCTGCAGCAGGCGGATGACCTCTGGGCTAAGGTCGAAGGTGACACAGCTAGTACAATGAGTGCCTTACAGGAACTCCTGGACGTAAAAGCCACTAGGATCCAACAACTGGAAGACCAACTAAAGGACCAACTGACCAAGTCAGCCGCGTACAAATCAGAACTTCAGAAATACGTGAGTGTAGAGAAGATCGAAGCAGCGATTGGACGGGACGACGACCTCGCCCAGGTCTACGACAAGTCCATCGCCGCTAAGGTCAAACTAAAACACAGAATCACCGGTGGGGAAATTGACATGGCCGAAAAGGAAACCCTCGCACGTATTTACGGTAAGGATGAAAGTGTCTCTGCGGTGATCGCCCAGGTTGAGTCCTCGGTATATGCCAGACCGGACCTAGCTGACCTCGGCACGGACATACCCGAGGACCTCATCGCTAAGGTCCAAGAACAAATGGGTATCAAATCAGAGGATATCACACCGGAAGAAAAGTACAGACAAGCAATGTTGTATCTGGACCAGATCGGATCCCTCAGTAAGCTCTACGACCAGGATGATTGGAAGATCTGTGACCCAGAACAAGCCTGTCAGCAATACGAGACCTCAACGGAGGACGAGCAACTCATCTCTGTGACCTCACTAGTCTCCAAAACTGGGGAAAGCTTCCATGGAAAGACTAGCAAGGACATAGGTTTGGCTCCAACGTCTCAGGAAGCTCCAAAGGATCTTACCAAAGTAGAATCCTCATCAAAAGTTGACACTAAGAATGAGAAGTCCTTGAAGAGTATCCTCAGTGGTAAAGAGACTCCCAAGAAGACCCTGGAGAAGGATGGACGAACTGGTCCAACGGAATATCAGCTGAGATCCTGGTTGGATGCTACCAACGTCATTCGGACAATAATTGAGGTAAGTATTGATCGTTCGGGGTCTACGATAATTTCTCATCAGACAGATTAATTAATATGATTTTAATTTATCTAGAATTGTCCTGAATGTCAAATTGCTATGAAGGAAGCCGATGGTCTAGCGAAGGATATCGCCAGCTATACCGGCGTAAGTTAGAGAATGCACTTTCCTCGTAAAAGTAAGCATCCTAATTGCGCTATATCCAGAGCGAAAGGAAGCCGGAACTTAAGGAAGACCCGCGAGCAGAAACCAAAGTGGAGATTGAATTGGAAAAGACTCCTCAGGAGCCAAGGGAAAAGGTAGAGAAAGTCAGAAAAGAGGAAGTAAGAGCTGACGAGTTAAAAATATCGAAGTCCAACATTCCACGAGAACCGGATGACCGAACGTTGAGAGTCAAAGATTCCGACGGGACTGTTAAGGAGCCTCGAGTGGCAATAGAAGAGGAATCTCCCAGTCCAAAGGAAGTGGTGAAATTGGATAAAGTTCCGGTTGAGAAAGCCACGAAACACACGGAAGTCAGTAGTGAAAAGCCACTGGTAAAGGAAGTTGGGAAAAAACGTATAGAAGAGTCTGCTGTAGTTCAAAGGGAACTGGTAGAACTTGAAGAGGTTCCTGTTGAAGTCATGAGTGCATCGACAAAAGATATTCCTGCAGTAAAGGAATCTAAAATGATTCAGGAAGTCACGAAAGTGACTGAAATCGCGACAGAACCAATTATAGAATCACCCATAACACAAGAAAAAATCCAGAAATCGAAAGCTTTTCACGAAGAAGTTGTAGAAGTGACGGAAATCGCGGAAATCACGGAAGTCAAGATAGAAAAAATTGAAAAAGAAATACAGGAATCTGAAGACGTTCCTGAAGTAATTAATATCATTGAAGTCACGAATGAGGCACCCAGAGTGGTCATCCAAGTATCTTCTTCGAGTGAGAAGCTGATGAAACCTCCTCCAACTCCAACAGACTTAAAAGCGAGAGCAGCTGCCTCAGTGACATCGACACCGGAAGAGATAGCGTTGAAACTCGAAGAACATCTGAGTACAACGCCGGAAGAAATTGCAAAGGGTTCGACGGAAATGTCAGACATCATCAAGGACGTAAAATCAGAGTCATTAGAATCAAAAGTCGAAGATGAAATAAAATTAATAGTAGAAGATTTAATTCCTCGTATGTTGGAAGAGGAACTTGAAATACAACCTGAAGAAAAAGAGGTCAAAGTTTTCGAAGAGGCCGAAGTTAAACTCGAGGAAATAAACTTGGAAGAAGCACAAATTACCAAAGAGGAAATCGAGCTTGAGAAACCAGAAATCACCTCAGTGAAAAGTGAGTTGGAAAAAGTCGAAATCATCAGAGTAGACAGCGAACCACTGCTACCAAAACTAAGTAAAGTGATAGAAGTGGAAGAAACGGAGTCCCAGGAAGTATTCAAGCGAATGGGAGAAATTTTCACTGGCCCGGAAGTGGCTTGTAAACCATATTTAGCTGTAGCGGACATAGAAATTTCAAAGCCCGAAAAGTCACAGCCGGAATTAAAACAGCCTTGTCCATGCAACGTCCTGGAACTTGGACTGGTTAGTTTCTGTCTTAAATTATTTAATACTATTACACTATCATTAAAAAGTAATATGACAATTTTCCTTGACAAAACTCTTCATATATCTCACTTTAAAAATATTTCCAGACCCGAAGAGAGCTAGCGCGTCGGGAAAAGGAAACAATGGAAATAGTAACACAGACGTCGCAAAGTGTCGGCGTCCAAACCATCCCAGTGCAAAAGGTGATAAAGCGTTTGGACGTGCCAAGAGTGACCACTCACAGAGAAGGACTCTGTCAGCTACGTCTCCAAGACCAGTCGACGATAACAGTGTCCTCCCTTGGCATACAAACAGATCCTTACGGACATCCTGGTGACATTCACAAATTCGACTGTACTTGTTGTGTATGCGCTACGAAAGGTCCACCACAGGTTCGACCAGAACCACCTCCAAAGGAAGTTCCATTGGTTTCAAAAATGCCAATCATGTTACTCTCAGAGAAGGTAAACGTGACCTCTTTGAGAACTGATCAGGAAGTCCTTCGAGAACGACTATGCACGGAATGCAAAATTAAACGTCTCGAGCGTCAGCGTCAGAGTCCTGTAAAGTCCCCCAGGAAAGATTCCTGCGAGGCTGGTCCCTGTGGTCGTATTCTAAAGGACATGAGAGATCAGTCCTCCATGGCGAGAATACCAAAACCACCCTCAAAGTATCGTTCCAAATGGAAGGAACCAAACATCGAGGTAGTTTCCAAAACGTCCTCTTTGGAGGGTTGTACTTGTTATGACCTTGCTAAGAAATTATCCTGCAAGTGTGGTGATCCTTTCATGTATGAACTCGATGTTTGATATTATTTTTATGATTTTTCTTGACACTCTATGAGTTTTTAAAAATCATTAAAATAATATAACAGTAATAGCAATCCCTCAAACCATACATCTCATAATTAAATACTTCTCTAAACATACAAATATCATCTAACAAAGTCAGTTCTAAAAATAATCCACTACCATTAAGAGTGGACTCACCGAACGTTGGCCAAAGTATGCCTGCGGGATCGAAGGTTATGATATCCACGCAGTTCTCCAATACTGCCCTGTTCTGCTTGCATCTTCGCCTGTGCCGTTGCAGCTGCAGTTGCGATCACGTGGTGCTGATGTCCTGGTGCTCCAGCAGTTGTGACGCTGCGACGGGAACGCCAACCCGTCCGGCTGCCACCGCCGCCGGCGCTTGGCGTCGGCGACTTCTTTTGATACTGCCTGTAATATTTCGTCACCACAACCCGTTTAAAGAT
Source organism: Ectemnius lituratus (assembly GCA_910593735.2). Taxonomy (NCBI): domain Eukaryota; kingdom Metazoa; phylum Arthropoda; class Insecta; order Hymenoptera; family Crabronidae; genus Ectemnius; species Ectemnius lituratus. The sequence goes on from OU343045.1 coordinate 6,642,958, forward strand.
TGTTCTTTTGGGACTTTAGTGACACTTAGTCCTCGAAACGATTCCACTGCAATTTCGGTTAGGTTGGGTAGAAATTTGATGAGTTTTGAGAATGTTTGCGTGGGTTTGACAGTGGTTTGAACATGCGATTAAGTGGGAATTATTTATTTGCGGTGGGTTTGTTAATTTTTTTGCTGTTTTGATATATTAAATCTTGAGTGATGGTTTGAAGTAAGATTGAAAGTCGACTTTTATACTCTTAAAATGTTTCAAATCTCTCTTTTTAGTCTTTTATTAAACGTGAAAAGATCTCAACTGAAAGTTTCGATTAGGTTTGCCAGGTTTTATGGGGTCGCTCTTTTTCAGACCATTGCAAATCCCTCCGCGACAGAATACCAGGCGATATTGTTCTCGGACAATACTTTCCAGGCCTCTATACAGTCGAGTTCACAGCTTATCGCACCCACGCACTCGCACGTCTCGCGAAATATATCGCTCCAGACAAATCCTCGTAAAGCCGAGGCGCGCCGCACACATTAAACCATATTCCCCCCCACCAAACTTGTCCAACTGTAACGTCTGTCAAACATGTATTTCAAGTAAAATAAAGACTTTTACCCTAACGAAACTACCCTTCCTTTTTTCAATTGAAATTCCTTTCCAACTTGACTTCCATTTCGTTAGTTCGTCCCGTCGAGTCGACGAACTTCCTGGCGTCAATGCGCTCATCGCCCTGGAAGCAATTGAATTCCAAGCTTTCGTCGGGCCTCGTTTGCCACTGTGTTTGGAAGGCTTCCAAGGCCGATTGTTCTCTGTTGCGGAGCGAGCGGATCCTTCCGAGTCAAAACCGAAAAATAACGGGAGCAACAGCCGGCAGAGGACAATACTGCCTCGACACAACAAAGTGTCGTGTCTGGCTATATGTGTGTGTGTGTGTGTGTGTGGGTGCAGTTGGGGTTTGTGCAGGTGGAATGTCGTAGGGAATATCGATCAGGAAGCCTTCGAACGGAACATCAACAGGTTGCTTCTGGGAGTGGAGAACGGAAGGGTCGATACTACCACCGGATATCCTCCCAACACCCCTTTTCAAACCCTCTCTGATAGTCCAAGCATTGAAAATCTCTTTTGTTCTTTGATAAAATTCCTATGGTTCGTTTAAACATACTTCAAACCTCTAAAAACATGAAAATCGGAAAAAACCTAACCACTCACGAGTTGTTAAATAATTCCCTTTATAAAATCCAACCAAAAGCACCCTGTCGGGGTTGAAATAATAAAAAAAGAAGGAACATTGTAGACCGCATGGAGTGAATTTAATCAGTACTGTCCAAGGGTAAGATAAATCTCGCAAATTAAAAGCCCTGTAACGAAGGGTGGTCGTGGCTCCAGTAGTGCCATTTCCAAGACCTAAGTGTCTCGTTTCCGCTTATTTAATTCCAGCAAGTATTCTTGGAGAAAGGAACTGGAACTAAGGAAACACGCAACGAAAACATAAAACGACTAAAGGTGCAAAAAATCCTGGACAAATTCACCCTCCGGTGGAAAGATATTCTTGAATAATTTCTCTCTCTCTTGGACATTTCTGCTTTCTTGGAAGCATCGAATCCAGACACGAAGGAAGTAAGAAAAGCAAGACGATTCGGTGGATTCGTGCTAAGTGAACTGAAATAGAGCTTCGATTTGTTTAACTTGCTCGTCGGCAGTTGGCTGTCGAAGCCGGAAAATAAACAAGGCTTGCGTCGCTCTAAGCCGTGGAAAGTGGTGGGCCAAGGTGCGAGGAACTAAACGAAGACTCGGGTGCAAATAGACACTAAGCTTGGGACAATAAGGATTTCAGCCGAAAAGCTCCGCGGTAATTGGAGCGATTCATTCCTGAATTGTTAGCGGTAATTAGAACTTGTAATTCATTTCATAGAAGTTTCCAACTGATTATAAATCAGAGTTCCTATTAAAATAATTATTTTCAAAATTAAACTGTGAATTCTTGAAATTCTTCCATCTCACTTGTAATTCTGAATATCCAAACAAACTTTCCTCCTCGTTATGAACTGTTCCAACTACACATGTGGTTTCTGTGTTTTGAAATGCGATCGTCTTACCAGACCTTGTTGACTTAAATCTTTAGTTACTCGCAGAAATATTTGCGGAGTAACTCAAAATCCTTTATTATAAATTATAAACTTCGAATTCAGTGAAAAATAAATCGTCAATGCTATTATAAACAAAAGACTAATCTCTCCAACATGAGAATATGCTTCACTCCGAAATATTTTTCGTCCTTAATCCGCCTATCCTTCCCATATGGCGAAATATCCCTCGCATGGGGTAAAAGGACCCACCCCTATATTTGCATATCCACTTTCGTGCGATGTGGCTCGTTTATTCGCCCGGCAACTTTATTGCTTTATTGCATTCCTCGGAGCAAGGGAAAGCCAGATGGGAATTCTATGTCTCACGAGAAATTTAAATATCTTTCAATATTATTTTTATTTTATTCTTCACTTCGAATAAATTCAATAAATAATATCAATATCAATCAGTCATTGAAAAGACTAAAAAAAAGGAATGATTTAATATTACAAGTATCTATTACTAATTGAAGCGGAAAAAAAGGGGGGTTGTTGGGAATTGTCCAAGGTAGCTTTGTCCATTGAAGGGACAATTACCCGAGGGTGTTAGAGGAGTTGTAAGATTTAGGCTGGATAGTAGTAGCAGATTGAATCGCTCCTCGTCCTCATGAGTCTCCCATTGGGAGACTCCTCGCTTATCCAACCAGTGATCTTGGATACGTCGGAACACTTGGAAAAGGGGGCTTGCGAAAATCGGAGCAACCACTCGAGGACGCTCTCTATAGAATTGCTGAATCAACCGAACCGATCCGCTCGATATATTATCAAGTGTCCTTTTTCGTGTAAAGTCAAAATTGGTAGTGATTTTTCTTCAACCCCTTCGAATCCTGCCATTTCTTTTCTTATTCTCTTTGGTGTATAAAGAAAGTGCAACCCTTTTGAATTCTACTTTTTTTGTAACTTAAATTTAATTATAAACGTCTTTTGTTTTAAATATTTATTAGACAGTATGAACTATTTAATTGAATTTCTCCTACAACAAAAACATTTCTGCAAACCCTATTCGATTTCAAGGCACAATACAAGCCAAGAAATAATGACAAGATTAACAGAAGCGAGTTGACATTAACTGGCGGGCTATTCACGCGGATCGGACAGTAACGATCCTTGGGAAAGTAGTGTTCATTCGACGAGTTTCCAAGCGTCATCGGGACAAGTAACTGGCGATGACGCCGCACACGTCGCCCGGCGACGTGTAATCCGCCCACTGAATTATTCATGCAGCGGCGCTGCGTGTGCCGAGTGTGTTTCAACTGAGGCAAAGCCTGGTGGATTCAATTCCGGGCGAGTATTTCATCGGCGCGAGTATTGTCCGCCTCGGCGCGACGAGCGCGCCGCCAATTTCCGGCGGCCTAGCGAGCGTTCGATACGCATTGATACTATTGAAAGAGGTCGGTTAATGTATTTTCATTATTCATAGACATTTATTTAAATTTCTTGATAGTTAACTTTAGATGAAAATAATTATAAATCGAAGGAAGCATTGCAGTATCGTTTCGAGGACCTTGATTGAAATAAGGATAGTTTTTTTTTTTTGGAGACCTGACTGACCTCTCCTTAGTGTTTTTGCCTTCCTCATCGTCCTCTTCCTCGATGTCGTGCAGCCTGGGGCTGAGACGATGCTGTCCGCCTGCTTCTCTCGCGTATTCCTCTTCCTCAGCCCTTAATTCGCTGGCCTTGTCGTCTTCGAGGTCGTCGAGGTCTTCGTCGATATCACCAAGAGGCGCTAGCTCCTTCTCTTCTTCTTTGGATGAGGTCACTGTCGTCGGCGATTGTGTCAGTGCCTGTTGCTTGTGTTGTCCGGCGGCTTCCTGAGTGCTGGGTTGTCGGTGGTGCTCCTGACTCTCCTGCTGTTGCTTCTGCCCGTTGGCGGCCTTCCTGTCCTCGAGGACGGCGCTCGAGGTCCCTGCGCCCCCGCCGCCGCCGCCGCCGCCGCCGCAGCCGCCTCGACCTCCACCGCCGCCGCCGGCGCACGGCAGGCAGCAAGACCACGCGCCCCCCACCTCGCCGCCCTTACACCACTCGGCCTCGAAACATCCGGCTCCGGCTGCTAGACCTCCCTCGCGAGGATAAGGTTTCCCCTCCTGCCAGACGACATCACCCGCTTTGCATCACATTGTCCGGTAGGCGGGTTACTTTTGATTTGCTTTAGGCTCGTTTCACATACGAATGAGGTTAGACCTCCCTCGCGAGGATAATGATTCCCTTCGTGCGAGACGTCATCACTTTTACATTATGTTGGTAGGGGTGTTGTTTTCGAGTGGTTCGACTTCGACCTCGTTGAGGTCTGGTATTAGTGAGGTCAGGCCTTATCGACCTTAAATGATATCTGCTTCAGTACGTTGGATTGGTTGGTGTCTGGGTTGACCTTGACCTCAGTGAGGCCTGGTTGCAGTCGCTTTTCGGGGTTTAGACCTTATCGACCTCAAATATCACTTGCTTTTACATTACATTGTCTTGGTGATTAGGGATCCAGGGCGAAAGTGGGTTAGTTCGACTTGAGTTTAGTGTGATTTAATGCGGTCCTGATCCTTTTTGGTAACATCGTTCTCCCTTTTTCTTGAAACACACTGATTCTTTCACACTTTTCTTTTCAGCAACTGATGTGTTTAAGGACGGAACCAGTCCAGGAGAGCAAGAAAGAATGGAACACTTGCCAGAAGAAGTTTCCCGTCGTCTGCTTAGCTCAGTTTCGCTTGAAAAACTGCCTTCCATTAATTATGGCGATTCATCTCGTTTCACAGCTTCCAGGCATTCCCCGTCGCAGTTTCTTGCGACGCTTGACACCCACTTTTCCTTCCTTCTGGTTTTGTTGGCACTGGGAGGAGCGTTCACTCTTGGATTCCTACCGCAAGGAATTTCCCTTTGTCCTTTTAGCGCCAATTGAAGATCCGCTTGCGCGAGAAATGTGTCTATTTCGAGATGAAGTTTAGAAAATTCGCCGCGTGGCAGCACTATAGAACACTGGATTGATTGTCGTTGGCGAAAAAGTCTAGAATATCCGCTTTTAGAGAGCTCCGGAAGTCGTTAACACTGTACGAAGGAAGTTGAAGGATTCTTTATATGTTGACGGGACAATAGACAGGCTTGAACCTAACCCAGCGCCATTTTAACCTAACTTCTCGATTCAGAGACCTAACCCAAACCTAACCTCCAACGGTAAGCAATGAAAGATTGACAGAGCATTCGAAATTCTCACTTCAAACTCGACATCAGTACTAATTGAAAGAGTCGAATGGAAAAGTGAATCGTAATTGAAGCGACGCCGTCGGCCAGGCATGACTGTATCAATATTTAACCACGTATTATTAATTAAAGCGTCAGACTGTCGCTCGATATCTGGGAGGGAATCCGTCAGGCTTTTATTATCGGCACTCGCAGCCATTAACTGAGCACAAAGCCGGAAATAGAACGGTTAAATCACCTCGAATTCGGAAAAACTCATAGCTCGAAGTCATTACATTCTCGAGTGACACGACTGGATCATCCCAGCGAGTCCTGCAGGACTTAATGAAAAAGTTAATGAGTCCCGGAGTGAAGTTTGCAAGTCGCTCGAATGAAATTTACCGAGCTCCTGGGTAACCTGCTCTGGTTACTCTGGTTTAAAGCCGAAATCCAAACTTTTCGGAGTGGTTTGCTTGCCGATAGTGCTAACTAGTTGTTGTCACTGGCAGCAGATTGCGCGATAGTCACACTTGTGATTGCACAAGTAACGCTGATGGAAATTAGTCTTTGCTAGTATTATTTAATCTTTCTTTTTTCAAGTTTGAAATAGTTAATATTAAAAATTACTGATATATTTGGCGGAGAATGAAAAATAGACTGACTATAAAATGAGGGTTTCTCTCATTTCGACTCCGACGGGCTGGAAAAATCGAGTAAACCGACGGGGAAGTGTCGGCCCGATGCAATCAAGGTACGAAGATGCTCTCAATTCCGCCGCAATCTGCCGGCGGTCTGATTGGAGTATCAAACAGGGAAAAATATAATGATTAAAACATTCCTTTTTCAGAGTTTTTCGATAGAACTTTAGCATTTAAATCACTGATTCTTTGTTTTCTATGTGTTCTAATGTCGAAAGAATCGATTTATGAAGAATTAGACCGAGTTCGACAAACTTGGAAAAATCTGAAATTTTTGGAGGCAAAAATTTGTGAAAAAATAAAGTTTGACGTAGGGCTTTGGTTTTTATATCGTCGATTCTACTATGAACACAGACTTCGCACACCAAATTTCAGCCCCTAAAACAGTCGGGAAGTTTGAAAAACATGGAAAAAACCCGTCTAAATTTCAAGAAATTCATTATTCAGGACCACTTTTTTTGGTGTTTTTAATACAATTCTGGGTTTTTTATTACGGATTATTTGTTTTCTATCCATTTTCATACAGGAACAATCGATTTATGAAGCGTTCGGCAAAGTTTGAGAACTTTCGAAAAATCGCGAAAAAATGTGAAGGGGTAGGCATGGAAAAATTTTGCGAAAAAATAAATTTGGAGCTAGGGCTTTGAATTTTATATCACTTCTTCCTTGATACAAGAGAACATTCTCCACCAAATTTCAGCTCCTGAAAAAGTTAGGAAGTCTGAAAAACATAGGAAAAACCCGTCAAAATTGGTAGATTTTAATGATTTGGGAGCACTTTTTTCCGTGTTTTCGATACAATTCCGGCCTTTTTACCACACATTCTTTGTTCTCTATCCGTTTTAATACTCAAACAATCGATTCATGACGAATCAACCAAAGTTCAAGAACTTTCGAAAAATCGTACATTTTTGAAGGGAAAAATTGGCAAAAAAATAAATCTCGTGCTAGAGCCCTAATTTTTATATCATCTATTACTCTATCGATACAGACTTAATACACCAAATTTCAGCCCTTGGAAAAATCAGGAAGCCTAAAAAAACTTGAAAAAACTTCGAAAATAGTTCGAGCTACAAAGAGGGTTTCCTTCGACGTCGTAAAGAATGATTCTCCAGCTGGTGCCCGATTAATTTCCCGGCCTCGGCACCGGAATAAATCAAATTGATTGCTTGCCGATGAAAGCACGGCTGAATTAGAAACGAGCGAGGGGCATTATGCGCCCAACAAATCGATTCTTTCCCACGTAAACATTATGACATCCGCCGTACCGATTCCCCCTGCAATCATTCCCCATCGAATGGCGAGCTCGACGTAATTACGACTGTTTCGCTGTCACGCAATCCTCGCCGGCCAATTTCAGGGCTAATTAGTGCGCCATTGTTGGCCAAGCATGCCACGAAATAAGATAGAAGCTAAATCACGTCATCGCTGCCAATAGTACGCCTGGATGATTCCAATTTCCAACAGTGGATTACGAATTTGCCAATTTCAAACGTTGAATAAAAAATACTCTCGTATGAAATCATTATTAAAATTCAGAATAATTCTTTCCCCAATATAACAGTATTCATATGAAAATAGTATTGATACAATCAAACAAAAATATTAATATTGACAGTAATCAAAAAGAAAATAAATATAATGATTTTAGTAAGGAAATTCGAACTCCAATGATTAATCGTCTTATTTACCTAGAACCTTGGATTCCAATTACAGGAGCAGGTCATTAATTACAGGAACAGTCATCGATTGTCAGTGGCAGGAGCGCTCACGCGCGGGCAGGGCAGGTTCGATTAATTGGCTCTGCGAACTAATCGGAGCCTGGGAAAATAAAGTTATCCGAGTCAGCTGTCAAAGGTACGCTTTTCCCCGAGCGCGCCACTGGCAATTGGTCTGTGATCATCGAGCAATGAAACTGTGATTGACTCGGAAATAAATGACGCCTGTTGCGGTCCTGGTAAAATCGACTCCTCGACTGTCCGCGGACAAACCCAGGCAAATTTCGATTTCGATGATAGAAAAATCATTGGGCACATCATCGAGTCTATCATCGATGACTTTCTCAATATTGGAATAATCACGCACGGTTTAACCATTTGTAATTAATTGCAACGACATCTAAAATCATTACGATCATTAATTATACCCAATTAAAAATCATCATCATTAACAGTAAAAAAAAATCTACTCTTAAAATCAATCAATTTTCCTACTGAATCAATGATTTTCCTTCCTTCAAAAAATCATCTTTCATTCCATCATTATAAATTCGAACAACAGGTAGCATGACTCGACGTCCTATCAGGAAACCGATTCTTTTCTGGTTGCGAAACAGTCATTGGACTGGCAGCAATCGGTCAGCGACACTCTTCACCCTCTCTCGAGAGCACATCCTCTCTCACGTCCGGTAAAAGCGGCGCTCGACACTCTCCGACCACACACTCGCCAGTGAACACGTGTCTATGGGGATTGCGAAAAGAGTGGGGCTTGAATGATTTCGAAAAGGATGAGTATTTTTGAACTGTACCAATAGAGATGCTGCGAGATAAAATGATCTTAGATCAGAATCGTATTATTGAGATTAATTGTAATCTCTTAGAATAATAACAAACTTGGATTGATTAATGATTCAGAAATATCTAAAGATTATTTCGAGATTTTAAGACTCTGGACCAGGGATGCTGTGAGAGAAAACGATCTCAAATCATCACCACACTTACTAATACTAACTTTGAAACAACAACACTATCTCTTACTGACAATCAGACCAATCCCAAGGATCTGGACCAACAGGGATGCTGCGTAACAACGATCTCAATTCAATCACTCTTGCCAACGACACTCGTATCCCACCAAATAAACCAGAGAAATAAAGGAATCCCAAGAAATCTGGACCAAGTAAGATGCTGGTGAGAATCCGAACAGAATCCCACATCAAACCCAACACTCACGAGTTCGAGGCACAGAGGGATGCTGGAAGCGTCCGGGAGATGCGGACTGGGATCGAAGCGGGGCGAGCGCGTCGCCCAATGACCGGCAGTAATGACGCAGCATGCAGGATTATGGGCGCTGGACCAACCGGGGTAAACAAAAGGGAGCGTCGCGGCGCTCGCGTTCGGTGAAACCGCGCGCGGAAAAAAAGGGGCTCAAGAGAGCGCGCGATGAGAGCGAGCCGAGGCGGATCTGCTCTCGTGGCGCCGTCGTCGTATTGACGTTGACGGCGGCCGAGACCCGACTGACGGAACGATCCTCTCGCCGCCGCCGCCGCCGCCGCCGACGACGACGACGCCGAGCAGGAACGTACCTCGCGCCGCGGCGGCTTAAACGCGCCCGATCATACGCTCCTGATCAATGATGATTCTTTTTGTAGGATGAAATCATTTTCTAGGTTTATCTAAGAATTTATTGTATTCCTATTTCAATCTTTCGATACACTTTTTATGTTTATTAGTAATTTAGAAAGAATTGTAATGTTAAAGAGATGCTTTTATTAAATCTGTGCCATCTTATCTTTCATGATATATACGAAAATCGTCTATCATTTATAATGATTTAGTATTCCCTTGATTCTCGAGCCACTCAACCCTATCACGATTGGAACGTCTCAACGCGAGATATATGAATTCGTCACATCTCGTAAAAAAGATACAGATAGAGATGCTGCTGCTGCTGCTGCTGCTGCTGCTGGTGGTGCTGGTGGTGCTCGGCGAGGGCAATATTTACCAGGATGCTGCTAACAAGCAACGTCAGAGCACAGCCTCGTTTTTCCACGTGGCGCGAGCGCAATCGGATTCCCAGCATCCGAGGGAGGATCACTCGCTCGAGATCTCGGCAGGAAATGAGAGCGCGCTCGCCAGGCTCAATGCCTGCGCCGCCCGCCCCCTCTAACGACGTCATCGAGCGTCCCTCGTTATCATAGTGCGCCACTATGATAGTTCGTCGAGAAGAGTCATAATGATTTCTTCGATACGATCACATTGAATAAATATATATGAAATAATTATAATCATTTAAATAAATATCTAATAATAAATACTAGGAAATTGGAAGCATTATTCTCGCATTTTGGAGAGCAATAAACATTTCTCTTAATAAATCATGAAATCAATTTAATTGCACAGGAATTACTAAAGATCTCCTTGTTTCTCTACAGTCGACGACTCCCAATTAATTATCCCCTCGGCTCGGCCACCTTCCATTAACGTAGATTAATTAACGCCCACTCGTTAATCATCCGACCGAATTTCAGCGGCGCCGAAGGTTTCAAGTCCTGCCAGGATTACCGGAAACACAGTCGGACCTGTCGTGAAACAGAACCGGCAGTGGTCCTATTACAAAACTCGTAGGGCAAAGGTACGGCTGGTGTGAGGAAGATAGCTGGGCGGGCACAGGGCGCCGGCTGTTTTGCAAAAATTAGGTCAACCCTCCAACTGGAAGCCACCCCCCGAGCGCTCCCATCTCCGCCGCCGCCGACGCCGCCGCCGCCCAGCATCCCTCGACCGCTATCTTCCTCGACGCCGTTGTCCTTCTCCGATCCCGACGCCCTCCTTTCGCGTGCGCTTCGATATTTCTCTCTCTCTCTCTCTCTCTCTCTCTCTCTGCGTCTGTTTACCTTAACCCTTTCGGCGGCTCCCAGTGTACAGGGTGTTTCATTTGTGGTTGGATCGGATTTAATTCGTTCATAATGATCTAATTTAATGGATAATAATAACCCTTGTTAAGGACGATTTTCTATTTATTTTTTTGTGGTTGTTTTGGGTGGAAATGTACAGGGTGTTTCATTTGTGGGTGGTGAGTGAGGTTTAATCAGTTAATAATGGTCTAATTTAATGAATAATAATAAATCCTTGCCAGGAATAAATCTATATTTATTTTTCTTTGGTTGTTTGGGTGGAAATGTACAGGGCGTTTCATTTGTGGTTGACATGTTTTAATCATTCAATAATGACTTAATTTAATAGATAATAATAACTCTTCTTAAGGACGATTTTATATTTATTTTTCTGTGGTTGTTTGGGATAAAAACCTACAGGGTGTTTCGTTTGTGGTTGACCTGTTTTAATCATTCAATAATGACTTAATTTAATAGATAATAATAACTCTTCTTAAGGACGATTTTATATTTATTTTTCTGTGGTTGTTTGGGATAAAAATCTACAGGATGTTTCATTTGTGGTTGACCTGTTTTAATCATTCAATAATGACTTAATTTAATAGATAATAATAACCCTTCTTAAGGACGATATTATATTTATTTTTCTGGGGTTGTTTGGGACGAAAATCTACAGGGTGTTTCATTTATGGACGACGCAGATTTCTTTGGTTAATAATGCTATAATTTACTGTATAATAATAAACCCTTGACCCTTGATTGTATATTTCATTATCTGGCTATTTGGAGTAGAAATAACAATGGAATAAATAAATTGGAGAAGAAAATATTTGCTGATCCAAACAAAGGGACATAGAAAGTCTGACAATGCCCAGAAGCGGTATTCCGATTGAAAGGGAGGCTGCATCACCCGGTACGTGTCCGACAAGATAAAGTGACGCCCGCCGTGGGAGCACACGTGTGCCTGAGTGGATCTTGATGTCCATTCGCAAAGGAAGCCGGTGTTCTCGAATTAGACCGGATTCTCATGGCTCTCTCCCTCTCTCTCGCTCTCTCGCTCCTTTGACGTCATTTGTCTTTGTTAACCGTAAGCCTAGCTAAATAGGATTGCCACCCCCATCGCGGAGCATCCCCATCGTTCCCTGGAATTATCGAGTTTTAACCCTTTGAGTCATGGTGAAACGCGAGTTCAGGCACGCTTCGTTAGAATCCTTCGTTGATTGTGAATATATCCTCCCCTTGAGGATTTAGTTTAAGAAGGATTTATGGAATACTTATGATTTTAGTTTAATCATAAATGGATTAATTCGAAGTTCATGAAAATAGAATGATTGTAGAGAAAATTACTGTGGTGCTAATTAATGATGATTTTATTATTATCAGAAATAGTAAAATCACTGATAATCCTAATTTTCTGTGATTCCAACAAATTCCACAAGCCCAACAACTCCGAAATGTTATCCTTGCCACTTAAGGATCATTTCGACCAAAGGAAGGATTTATGGAAATCTTATGATTTTAGTTTAATCTTAAATGGATTAATTCGAAGTTCATGAAAATAGAATGATTGTAGAGAAAATTACTGTGGTGCTAATTAATGATGATTTTATTATTATCAGAAATACTAAAATCACTGATAATCCTAATTTTCTGTGATTCCAACAAATTCCACAACCCCAACAACTACGAAATGTTATCCTTGCCACTTAAGGATCATTTCGACCAAAGGAAGGATTTATGGAAATCTTATGATTTTAGTTTAATCTTAAATGGATTAATTCGAAGTTCATAAAAATACGATGATTGTAGAGAAATTATTGAAGTGCTAATTTATGATGATTTTATTATTATCAGAAATACTAAAATCACTGATAATCCTAATTTTCGATGTTTCCAACAAATTCCACAAGCCCAACAACTACGAAATATTATCCTTGCCACTTAAGGATCATTTCGACCAGAGTTAAAAGCCGAGCCGATGCTAATGCGCGCACTCCAATTAATCCTGCTGCCGAATCAGCGGCTATTACACATTAATTATTGCAGCGTGATGCGTAATGCGTTCCGCCCCCATTAAATTATTCTCGCTGTCGTTGCTACCTCGGCGTTAATAATTCCCAGGATGGCTGTGCAATGAAAATGATAGTGCGCGTAATGGAAACTTTGAAACATATGTCTGTTATGATGAATTTTAATGAGATAATTCATTGGATGATACCACACATTTTTATTAATATAAAAGACAATGCTTGTCAGGGAAATATAACCAAATAAATTATAGACTACAAAATATCTTCACTAAAATAAATTGAAAACAATAGAATCAAATCGCTTTCTTAAAAATCATCCCCTTTTCACCCCCTCATTTATTAACATTTCTAATGATTCTTATACCAACTCCTATGAAACCTGCAGCAGGAATAATTCCTGCGCGCGAAACATCAAAGACTTAATCGCGCAGTTTGCCATGGCGAGCGCAGGATTTCTCTCGTCTCGAATTGCAGCGGAGCGTGCCGAGCTTTGCCCGCTCCGAATTCAAAGCGTGTTCTTGCCGCTCGTGAAACTGCAATTTACAGAGCGAAACTTTCAAAGGGTGAATTATCCCAGGAGAGAGAGAGAAAGAGAGAGAGAGAGAGAGAGATGTATGATTCTCTGTTGATCCGAATAATTATTACCAAGCTCTCGTGGCTTGGTAATTTCCAAGCACAAAGATTGCAGGGAAATTGTGGTAATTTAAATGGTGGAAATTGTGAAGAATTAAAAACACACACGAATGAAGAAGTAAACGTATAGAATTAATAATAATATCAAACTAGGAGAAACGAAAATATTATATTATTTCGAATTATTTCATAACTCGACTATTAATTCTCCAAGCGCCAACACACAACCATTAAGAACCATCATTGTGTCGTCCTAGAGAATCTTTCCATAAATCACGCTTGTCCGATCGATCGCAAGTGTGGTCCACGGCAAGGATGCTGCGAGATCTCCTCTCAGGCGATGGTAAATTTCCTTCGCCGTCGTCCGGAAAAGCTATGCCTTTACATAAGGTGAACCAATTGGGTGTACTGATTCGACCTTGGGGCGAAGAAAAAAAAAAAACACACACGATGATCTCGGTGTCGAGAAATATGAATCATCGAGTGCGTTCTGTCTTCGCAATTTGTATCAATCCTTGCGTCATCTGCGCACTGCTCCACTGACAATTGGGTAATTGTCAGGCGTACGCTGGGATCATTGAGAACTGTCAGTTCTGGTTAGCTGGTTTCATCATCGCAATGTTTCAATCATTCAAAATCATCGTCGAAAAAAATCAGGGAAACGAATTGTTTGATCTATTAATTCGAATATAATACCATAAAAAATGGCAGAAAAATATAATAATCTTTGCAAAAGAATTATTTATAATTAATTATACACCTTCAACAATTATAACAAGTCATTTAAAAATCTTGATTGTTCAATCTATTAATTCTAATCTAATACCACAAAAAATAGCACAAGAATATAATAATTATAATTATTTATACACCGCCAATAATTGTGTCAAGTCATTGAAAAATCTTTCCACCCCAAAGAAATGACTTTCCTCGAAGTCAATGACTCCCACCCCATTCCAGATGACAGCATCCCTCACTGGTCCATCGGGAACATCGGGGAGAGACGAAGAAAGCTCGATGAAAGTGCGAGGCATTCCCGTTCGATTCCACTGGAATAATGGGACGCCAGCCGCAATGACACTCTCCGCCGGATCACTTCGTTCTCTCCCTTTCTCTCTTTTTTTCTCTCTCCTGGGTCGAATCCAGTGGGGGGGGGCGGGGGAAAAGCGAGGTTTTAATCCGGCGCACGCTTTGTCCACACCACTTTGACTCCACTCGAGCGGCCGCTCGAGGGCGCCACGTGAGACTACAAAGCGAATTCGTCCACCACCCCCCCCCCCCCCCCGCCACTGACAATTAACCCTTTAAGTGCTTTAGTTTATTCCGAAAGTTCCCTGTATTTTTAAGGGATGATGATTTCAAAAGGGTGGTCGTTTAAAATGAAGAAATTCTTTTGATAATAATACTTTTATTTTCAATGACCTGCCGACGGTCTGATTGGAGTATCAAACAGGGAAAAATATAATGATTAAAACATTCGTTTTTCAGAGGTTTTTGATAGAACTTTAGCATTTAAATCACTGATTCTTTGTTTTCTATGTGTTCTAATGTCGAAAGAATCGATTTATGAAGAATTAGACCGAGTTCGACAAACTTGGAAAAATCTGAAATTTTTGGAGGCAAAAATTTGTGAAAAAATAAAGTTTGAGCTAGGGCTTTGATTTTTATATCATCGATTCTCCTATGAACACAGACTTCGTACACCAAATTTCAGCACCTAAAATAGTCGGGAAGTTTGAAAAACATGGAAAAAACCCGTCTAAATTTCAAGAAATTCATTATTCAGGACCACTTTTTTTGGTGTTTTTAATACAATTCTGGGTTTTTTATTACGGATTATTTGTTTTCTATCCATTTTCATACAGGAACAATCGATTTATGAAGCGTTCGGCAAAGTTTGGGAACTTTCGAAAAATCGCGAAAAAATGTGAAGGGGTAGGCATGGAAAAATTTTGCGAAAAAATAAATTTTGAGCTAGGGCTTTGAATTTTATATCACTTCTTCCTTGATACAAGAGAACATTCTCCATCAAATTTCAGCTCCTGAAAAGGTCAGGAAGTTTGAAAAACATGGAAAAAACCCGTAAAAATTGGTAGATTTTAATGATTTGGGAGTACTTTTTTCCGTGTTTTCGATACAATTCCGGCCTTTTTACCACACATTCTTTGTTTTCTATCCGTTTTGATACTCAAACAATCGATTCATGACGAATCAACGAAAGTTCAAGAACTTTCGAAAAATCGTACATTTTTGAAGGTAAAAATTGGCAAAAAAATAAATCTCGTGCTAGAGCTCTAATTTTTATATCATCGATTACTCTATCAATACAGACTTGATACACCAAATTTCAGCCCCTGGAAAAATCAGGATACAAGAGAACATTCTCCACCAAATTTTATAATAATACTTTTATTTTCAATGACAGATGCAACCGTTTTTTTTTCCCCTCCGATCCTTTACACGAGTTTTCTCGGACATTGGTTCCGCTCTCGATGATTGTCGGATGATACCAACGAGCATGAAACCGAAGGCTTTCGGAGCTCGATGGATTTAATTAAGGGCCACCTGGAATTTCCGATAATCCGATAGTCCGAGTGTAATGGGCCGTGGCTGCCGGTGTTAGGTATACGGATATAACGAGCATTGATTTTTATTTGTCGGAACATACCAGTCGGGGGGTCGTCACGATTAAGCTAGTTGTGTGAATAGCTCTCCAAAACTGCTATTTTTTCATGTTAATGATAAATCTTTTAAATAATAAAATTTGAAATTTAATTTCAATGAATTTAATCTTAATTGTTTATTTCTAGAAATATAATATAATTCCAAAATGCCAATTAATATTGTAATACTCCTTTTATATATGCGACAGTTATGAGTTAAATGATGAAATTGGTCAAAGCAATCTCAATTTTCATCCTCGGCAGACTGGCCTGGAATCTCGTTATCCACGATTCCCCGTATATCCTGGGATCTCCTCTCTAGGATGGCAACTTTCTCGTAAGGGGTTAAGTTAGCCGCCCCCCCCCCACCCCCTTTAATCTCAGGCAGCCGAGGAGAGCGTTAGCTATGCAAATTCACGATGATATTAATGCGTAATATCATGCGCATCCTTTGGATACACGGCGATGGCCAAGAGAGTGCCTTGCGAACTCATAAAGCACCGAGTGTTCCACGACGAGGATTAGTTTCGAGCAGATGGTGGCAGAAGTCATTTTAAAGGACATAAATCCTAAATTAATACAAATTTATTCAATATTGTTAGTTTGTATTAATACATTTTAATAATAATTGAGAAATATAAATTATGCTGGATGCTTCAAGTTGAGATGAAAGTTAATTTAACTTTGACATATTCCAAAAGGTACGTCATCCCAACTTTTTAAGCAGAGTGTACGAAAGCCGAGCCGTGGAATGACAGAACTTTTCCCAGGAACTCTCAGGGAAATACTGCGGGGGTAAGAAACGTAGAAGAGGGTTGGTAGGATAAATTCCAGGAGTTCCAGCGTTATTTCAGCTCTCGAGCGTAAACAGTGGCAGGCCAAGTTAAATCCGCCGTCTATCAGCCTGCCAGTCAAGTAGACAGATGACGCTTTCAATTCGTCTAACTGAAAAGCTAACAGCCGAATCGATTTCAAAGCCACCCCTAACCTCGCAACTAGTACAAAAAAAAAAAAAAAGAAGACCTTAAGTAACTTTATGTTTATACACATTCGAATAAAGAATAACTTGGCATTCAGTTTGGTGCCATCGTATATTTTTATAATCTGTGAAAAGTAGTAGCTTATATTGTTGAGGTAGCTGGAAATAAAGAAGAGATAAGGCGAGGTGAGAGGTGCGAGGGTAGCCATTGTGATGGCGCAGCGAAGCGAGCGCCCCCTTTCAACACGGAAGTCGGATTTCAAGGGGATGAGAGATAATAATCACTCCCTTTCTGAAAGATGCGTGTCTACCATGTGAAGGAGCCTTCTCACACGCTTCTCTCACAAGGGAATCCCGCGGTCTGATATAACCTCACTTCAGGAAAAATCAATCATCCCCCATTATCGAAGCATCATCGGCTGGAGTAACATAGATTCGTCGGAGAAGCCTGGAAATATCCGAGTGCCAAGGATACCGACAGGATATCCATTAGCACTGAGACAAAAACCTGAAAAGGCTATAAAAAGTGGAGGGTTAAAAGCAACAGGCAGTCAGTCAATAATCATCCCACAGACTTGACTAAATTCGCACGGTGATTTTTGCTGGACCCACATCGCAAATACGAAATTGGAAGTCTCATCATCGATGCAACCTCGAAATTCAATTGGCAAGCAAAGGAATTATTATTGACCTAGTTCGGACCTATTTGCGGGAATCGTGTGGACGCCTTCTTAGATGGGTGCACGATTGGTCCGATAGAGCCATTCCAATTAGACGAGAGTGCACTCTCCTCGCCACCGGCAATCCGGAAAGCTTTCGAGTCAATTGTCGAGTGGATCGCACCTGCTGGCACTGACAATTGTTCGTGTGTGGAAATGGAAGGATCGACCCCGAAGAGAAGTCAATCGGGTTTCTATTATTGGGATGACAGAGTGCTTCGTTGTTGGAAGATATAAAAAGGATTGCAGAATTGTCGAACAGAACGAATAAAAAAAAGGAAGAAAAAAGATTGGTAACAGAATGAAAATTGGTTCTGTGTCGATAAGGAAGAATGTTTGGTGTCAGGAATCTGTGTTACCCCAAAGGATAATATAGGTTTCTGTTATACAATCTGTTTTACCATCCACGGATGATATCCTGTTACCATTCGTCGATCAATCAGGGTTCTGTTTCAAATAAAATCCCGCAGAGGGCAGCACAAACACGGAAACTATCCAAAAATGATGGTCTACTCATAATTTATCTAATAAACTCCAATATATACTAAAAATATTAAATTATGTCCCAAGAAACATTACTATAATTCCAATCCAACAATTTGGAATTGAATTAATTTCGATTGAACCCTGATTTAGTCATTGAAATACCATCGAAAGACACTTTAATTCCCTCGATGAATATTCATCAGCCACGATTCCGAAACATATAACTTCTAACTCACTGTGATCCAATGTGACGTGACACTACCGTTTCCGATTACACATTAATATTCCTGTCGGACCTCCCACGCAATAATAACTTAACCACGGTCATTGCGAGAGAGGGAAACAGCACGATGATTATCGGACGCGATAGAAGTTTCCCTGTTCGTGACACGTCTCAAATTC
Organism: Ectemnius lituratus; assembly: GCA_910593735.2. Classification (NCBI taxonomy): domain Eukaryota; kingdom Metazoa; phylum Arthropoda; class Insecta; order Hymenoptera; family Crabronidae; genus Ectemnius; species Ectemnius lituratus. The sequence continues at coordinate 6,661,453 of OU343045.1, forward strand.
TTTCGGCGTAATTCCTTGGTAATTGGAAGGGCCTGTAGGTATATGCGGTCTGACTGCGAAAAGTCGAAGGCTGATTCTACTTACGATCGGGCACGTGGCATTATTAAATTGGTAATGTCGGAATGATGCCTCCGAGATTAATCTGTCAATTAATTAATTATGATATTATTTATTAATATCCTCCAATGAATTGAATGGTAACATAATAATGTAAGATTTCATTAAATTGTAAACTTTGACAGGGATTGTTAAGCATTAATTAACATTCTAATTATTAAATTTCAACGAAAATACATTTTCCAAGCTAAAATCAGGTTTCTAGTTTCCAATCATTAAATCAACGTCGCGATCACTAATTATTCGGCTCGCCAGGACATATAATTTTGGACCTACACTGACGAATTTTATCGATGTCTGGTACATATCGATCTTTTCCAAACCAAAGCTACTTTTCACTCGCAATCATTACTACGTCCTTTCTTCGCAGAATCTTTATCTCTGCAAAGGACACTTTTTCGGCGGCGTTCTCACAAGTCATTGTAATAAAGGCGAGTGAGGGCCTGGAATATCTCGGCCCCGAGACTATTGCGCCTCAGGAGAAACGAGATGAAAAGTTACTCTCCTACAGGGCGTTTAAAAAACAATTACTCTACCAAATAAATTACTACATAAAACATATAAAACCCTGTCAAATTATTCTATGAAATATACCTCGAAATAGACAATAAAAATATGACTAAAAAGCGTGAAAAAAAAAAGACCTGAAAAAGCCTATAGGAAGAATCATCAAAAGCCCGAGTTCTCCCGATATTTCCGAGAGGACTTTACGATACCGATTTCGCGCGTCCGCAGTAAAGTGTAATATGCAGGATTGCGAAGCGGAGTTAGTGCGTCGTTACGCGAGGGAGGAGGAGGAGGAGGAGGAGGAGTTCACAGTGCCTGTGTGCTTGGTCCCCAGAGCGCCGATCAATTCTTAGCCTTAGTTCACAATGTGGCCTGTGGCACACACGCTCACCTGCCAACCGGCCAGGTTGATGACTGGCGTATAACACAGGTCGATACCGACGCCCCAACTGCATTGCAGACAGCCTGAGCCTCTAAGTTCCTGGCTCATTAGAGCTTGGCAACTACTTGTTTCTCGTGAGTTAAAAAGAGTTTGTACAATTTATTTATTGTCTTTTATATTGAAATAATATATTTAAATAGTCAACTGTTGACTATTTATTATTTCTTGTATATTATATTACAAATAATAGTCATAACTATTCACTATAAAATCGTGCAATTTTTTTTTAGGGAACCACTTCTTCCAATTCAATGAAAAAAATATCTACTTCGAGGGAATAAAAAAAAGGGCTGTTTTAAAAATGATTTCAGGCCAATTGTACAACAGAATTTCATCGAAACGTGATATCCGCGATACCTGTTGACGTTCACCGGATCCCGGAAGCCGAGTCAAGTCCTTCAGGGCTTCGAGAGCCAATCGAATGAATGGAACAAGGAGGGTTGGTTGGTTGGTTGGTTGGTTGAGGGTGGCGAAGCGAATATAAAATTGATTAATCGAACGAATGAGAGGGAGATGATGGATTTTGGCGCGGTCGTTACTCCCGCGGATATCAACTGTAATAACGTTCGATATCGAATTCGAAAGGCGAGATACACTGGAAACAGGAGAGCACACCTGTGAGCCGAATGCTTAATCAATGATCGTTCAATCAACAACCTCACTGTTCACCGCCCATCACTAATTACACTCCAGGATTTTGCGATCCTTCCTTTTTCGCATTTACAGATTCATTTATATCAAAATGAATAAAATCTCTTTTTAGTGTTTATTTTATAAAATGAAATGCTTCTTCTGCATTCATTATTACGTGATAAATATCTGACGAATAAATTCTGCTTTCGATGTGACTCCTACAATTTTAATCAAGATTTTTAGCAAACAGATATTATTATTAACTATATCTACAGGGAATTAATGAACCCTTCTTCGCAGTCTGTCGGTCCCAAGTAAACACTTGCAAAGCGATAATGCGGCGTCGATATTCCAACTACCAACGTACAAAACTACCCCCTTTACGCAAACAGTCGAACCCAACCACCCCCTTCAATCGTCCACGTATGGTCCAAAGAGAGAGAGAGAGAGAGAGAGAGAGAGAGAGAGAGAGAGAGAGAGAGAAAAAAAAGAAAGATGGACCGATAACAGATTGTCTAAATAAAAAGAGAGCGAGGAAGAAAAAACATTGCGCCATGGTGGCAGAGAGGGAAAAGCTCGCCTGTTCATTAATTAAAGCACTAAAGCGAGCAGTGTTCGTCCTGGCGTTTAATCTGTCATCGTCCAACGACGCACCGGAAGGCCCAGGAATCGATAGTATCGCCAGCCGACTATCGTTAGCCAAACCCTCTTTGGCCCCCCACCACTTTGAAATAGGAATGCCACTATTCGTTCGTTAACCCCTTTCCGGGTCCGAATTCACCGGGCAGGAATTTCTTTAATTGCCGCGGCCAATCTGCAATTACTCGGCGAGAGTGGAATTGTTAATGAAGCTCTTGTTCGCCCCACGAGAGAGAGAGAGAGAGTGAGTGAGGGCCTCTTCAACCCTGGAATGCGTTGAGCTCGGCGAACAACCTCACGGAAAAACTTCCTCCTCATCCAACAGAGTCGCATTGTAACAATGCCCAGGAAAAGTATGGAACAACGTGTGCTTCGGAGTTTTTTTTTTTTTTTTTTCTCCACCAGTACAATAAATAACCTGGCAAACACTGACAAATATCAATTCTATTCGAGAATATTCTCTCTGGGCTTTTGGTCAATACTTTCTCGACCAGGGTGGGTTTAATACACTCTTGGTTTCGTGTGGGAATGACGAACCGCTGTTGTATCTCATGACGAATTCAGGATTAATCAAATGATTTCGTGGTAGTGCTACGATTTAGGATTCCGGATTCACGTTTCGGGGTGGAATCCTTAAAAGGTTTGTGGTCTCGTTCAATTAAGGGAAGTAAAGGATTTATTTATTATTCAGGGTCAATCTTCGTGTTATTAATTTCAATAATAGAGTGTCGAACCTAAAAAAAAGGACTGAACACTTAATAATTAAGTGATAATTGTATTTTGAGAATTTATGTGAAAGGGGGAATTTAAACATTTCACTGTCACATAAATATTACCAGAATTATATTAATTAACAGACCTGATATTAATTCTAATTCTCAAGATCGCAAGTCATTAAGACCAGACGATAATAAAAAGTGACTGCGGGGGTTGCAACCCTCAGACGCACACCAAGTATAAGTTCTCGTTAACTAGAACTCTGGGGGAAATGAGTACTGCAACACCCTCGGCTAATTGTTAATTATTCCTGAAAGTACACAGCATCCACGCTGAATCTCACCGTCGCCCTTTCACGATGGCGCCACTGTGCCAGAGTGGAATTCTCTGTGCAAAGAGGGCGACGAGGGCAACGCGTGTTTCCAGGCCAGTTATTAATCGCCCGGCAAATATACATAAAGCCAAGTCCACGCGTGATGGGATTACAGCATCTCTGCAAATCCCTGGACAAAGCCGTCCGTGTCGCGAACCTAACCCAGACCTAACCTAGAGTGCGTGTGATTCGACGTAGAATCGAGCCAGTTTTAATTGCGTGGTTGTTAACGAGAAATGTGAGAAAGAAAAGAGGTGTAAATGTGGAGAGGTCTATAAAAGTATGATGGTAACAGGATGAGGTTAAGAAGTAGGTCGCCGGCCAATCGAAGGATGTCCTTAGATGATGGCTAGATTGGATCAGTCGGGGATAAAGGTCGAATTAGATTACTGAAAATCGCTCTGGAAAAAGGAACCCTTGAAATCTAGAGGTCCTGATATGTTCTTACCCTAACCCATACCCCCTCCAATCACTCCCGATTAAATGTCCTCACCCTAACCCAGACCTAACCGAGGCCTAACTCTAAGTCCCCCCCCCCCCCCACTTTCCACAAAGTACGAGTGGTCTAGAACATTGACGTGCCCCAATTTCCAAGCGTCGAGAGCCAATGGTAGTTAATTGGGGCTGTAAAGAAACTCATGGATAATACATTGGCGAGGTGGGTTCGCGGGTGGTTGCCCACTTGATCCAGATCCTCGGTTGACGCAACCTGTTGGACAGGACCTATCGTTGACTCCGGATCAAGGGAGCGTTGAATAACGAGGCTTATCGGCCAAGTTCCAAAGGCTTAATAGGGATTTACTAATCGAACCCCGTCCAGCTTTGAGATTGAACTCGCAACTCCCTGTAACTCGTTCCTGGAAAACCCATGGCAATTCAACCCACTTCATACGCATTACCTAACAACCTAACCCAACACTTCCCACCCTTTTTCCTTTTCACTTTGCCAGTAGTGCTCTGCTTTATGGTTGCTTTTACTTTCTCTGTCGCATTTTTCAGAGAGTGGTCGCAAGGACACGAGGGAAAGGAGTGCCACATGATCTCGGGTGGACCCTTAGGGGGTTAAGGGTCGTTTGCATGAGAGAATAGGTGAAAGTGGTTCGAAGGAGCCCTTTTGAGACTAGTTTAGCAAAGTTAGGTACAAGCGTGTTAAGTGTTAACTAATGTTAGTATCTTATTGTTAGTCTAAGTCATTGTGAAGTCTGTTCAGAAACATTCAAGTGTAGTTAGAATAACCTAACTTCCATGTTTAATAGAGAAATGGCGGGAATCGGAAACTAAGTTAAGCGAATAATTAAATGACGTTTGTTATTGCATGTATAAGGCAGAGAATTCGAGTTTATGGCATGGGGAATTCCTGGCATCAATGCGCATCGGTGGAATAATTTCGAGATATTAAAGCGGCAGATGCCGGAACTCCCTTTGCCGCTCTAATGGAACATACTCGAGATACTTGTCGACTTCTCGTCATCGAAGTTACATGGCTTTACACAGGATTCATCCCCAAAGTCGTTATCCCATAGAATTACATGATTATTACATCGAAGGTCAAATAACCTTGGACCTGTCATTGTTTTCCAAATTAATTCTGCAAAGGGCGAATTAATTGGCGATGCCAGCTTCCGGTGGAAGCCTTACTTCGAGTATTAATGAAGTCAGTGTCGAGCGACAGCGTCGACCACTGGGAACTCGAACTTTACAGTGGCGGACAATGCGGCCAACACACCCCATGCGAAATCATCATTTCAGGGAGTTTCGACCCTCACTGATTTTCATCAACTCCCCGAACAATCCGGTCGAAACTTCTCCGATTTCAACTCGAAGTTTCGACTATTTGAGTCCGTTTGGACTCCCACCTGTTTCCCGGGAGTGTATCTTAATTTAGTGGGTTTGCATTTCTAAGGTCAGTTTCTTGACCCATTCGCACAAAACATCACAAAAAAACACGATAAAATTCGAAATAAAAATTAAAAATGCACTTCAAACAAACAATAGTATTATAAGTGTGTTTTTTTACCTTCTGCAGTGGATAGGCGCGACGGGCCAGCTTCTTCTGGTCCTGAGGATGATTGCGGGTGGTCTGGCGTGGCCTACGACCGGTGCCGAGGTACGTCCTTGGTTCCTTTTGCCCCATAGATGACCACCGCCACCGGTAGGCCCGCCAGCTGTGCCCGGGATCCCCGGATGTGGACCACTCTCGCTGCAAGCTCTCCGAGAGAACATCTCACGTTTCCGTTCATCGCATCTGATCATCATCTTGCTTTGGTTTTGATTGATGATACACTTAGCACTTTAAATTCTTTACTGTCTTTCACTGAGATTTATTTAATCTCGTTATGTTTATTTCTCGTATTAATAAGTCGATGTGGTGGAAAATCGTGCGAAGTAGAAAAAGGTGTTTGAAGTAGAAGTTGGTCCGCAGTTTGAAGTGATTATTAGTCGACGTTGAAGAAAGTTTGAAAGAGTTTGATTATCTATTCATAATGAATTTTTATCAAAGTCATTAATCTCGCACATTTGCTTCTTCCTCTCCCAGGAATATTAATCCACCTGGAAACGCAAAATTAAATGTTCGTTTCAGTCAAATATCATTTTGAATTTCCTTTCATCCTGAGCGAGGGCCATCTCCGCTGGATCCACGAATCAATCGTGCTTTTGCTCTAGGAATTAATTGCGTTACAGAATCTGCACTGTTCCCGCGACGGAAGTTCTATCGACGGGGGAAATAAAGACGTATGGTTTCATCACTGAGAAAGGTCGGAAGTACTCGCGAGCGTCGCAGTGCTGACGCAAAAGCGCATTGCAGGAGTTAAACTTAGCTTTCGGCGACTCTACTCTCTTTTTTCCAGCTCGTTTCCGCTGTTCCTGGCACCCGCTGAATTCCAAACATGTTCCACTGATATTCCCACGGAGAAATTATTTTTTTCCTCTTTATTCTCTGGCGCAGACAATACTTTTCCGCTACGCAAGTGAAATATCAGTTTTTCTTTAATAATCATAATTAATCTTAAACAAATTTGCAATTACTTGATATAAAATCATTACTCCTGACTTCCTTTACGTAGTTTAAAAGGATTCATAGCGATGGATCAATTTTTCGAGAAGATATCGTCAATAAACCTCGAAAAAAAAGGGTTCTATTTTCGAATAGAGGGCAAACGTGAGGTGCGATCGATGAATTAAGGTAAACTTCATCGGGCGGATTCGATTTCACGGAAAATAAATAGGATGAAAGAGTGGCGGTTGGGGGGGGGGGGGGGTTGCGGGATTGTCTCTTGGAAGCGAGCGTCCAATCAATCGGTCGATGTTTGCTTTAACTTCGAGCCTGATCGCAACGAGCCGCGACGATTAGACACGCCGGACGGTGAAGCACTCGAAAGAAGCAAAGGGCACTCGAAATCTCCCAATTGCGGCTCTGTCAGAGTGCTTTGTCGAAAATAAAAAGCTGCCTCTCGATTGGTGCTTGAGTCAGGTCCGAGAGCAGCCAAGTCGAATGTCAGAACTTCTCTTTTCGCTCTTCGAGTGCTCCTAGCTTCCCAATCGATACGTAATTGGTCGACAACTTTTTTATTCGATCTTAAGTATTTAATGAATTCAACTCGTTTCACTGAAGAATTTCATATCTAACACAGAATAGCTTTTTATTAAACAATCATTTGGAAACGAATCTACGACAAAAAGAAAGTCCTAGGTCGCAATATTCAACAGTATCATTCGATATCGATATCGATATGATCGGAAATTCCTTCCTCAAAATTGCTCTGTCGTTTCCAAGGAAATTGAGCGCTATGCAATTGAAGGTGGCACTCGAGAATGCATTCTACAAAGTTGCCATATTTTTCGGGGCCGTGGATCGCATTCCTGATGCACCATTCGCTTCATATAAATATATACAGGGTGATTCAGTTTTGTAATAATTTTTCGAACTATTTCTAAAAATTAACCTATTAAAAAGATTGTATTATAATTAAATAAATACAAAATTCCACTAAAATTCAAAGTACAAAATTTATAATAATTCTCTACGAATTCTCTAAGTGAATCACACTGTACACACATTTAAGCCTTAAACGGGGTTACACATGGTGTATGCGACAGAGAAAAGAATCTCGAGTGGACGCTGCATTTTTCCTCCATTGTCTTTCAGCAGTACAATACTTTGTTACATTCTCACAGTGTCAATTGTCCCGTCAGCCTTTATTTACAAGCCAGAAACTTGTCGCGCTCTCAATTGCTTGGGAGTCACTTTAATGATTGCTAGACCGAACTCTATGTGTTCCTGGTTTGCGAGGAACGAGGCAAGGACGAATCACTCCAGGACAAACCGCGCATCAAATCAATCAAGTTCATAGGACTTGTTTGTCTCGCCATGGAATAATACTACACCCGAGTGAGAATTTATTGGCAGACATTGTTTTGTGATAGTCAACCCTGACAAAGTTCTCGCGGGATAAATGTTGTATCATTAATCAGGTCCTGATTGTTACTAGAATTTCTATATGTCTAAATTATCATTCGTATTTATTAATACATTCAAACACCAGGATTATTTATTAAATACAGGAATATTTCAACAACGCAAATAATCCAGAAAGGCGTTCATACAATCAGATACAGTAATTAATTTAATTATTTAATTATTAAAACTGAAGCATTTCAGTAATTATTATTCATTAAATACAGGCAAATTTTAAGAACGCAAACAATCCTGTTGAGGCTTCGTAAAATGACTGAATATATTTTCACCCAACTCAAAGAGGTCTTTCGCCAGGAATAGCGAAGCAACATTTCCCTAATTACCGGAACGAACCAACCGTGTTTGCGCATCGAAACTAATTATGTCATCGCCGCAGTAGGGAAAGCGTCAAGGCACGTGAATGATCAAAGTATACCCCCAGAATTCTGGCAACTGGCGAGCAAAGTGGACGGCCTGTGCGTAACGAAATGGCCGTCGATAAGATAAGTCTGGCATGGATGATGACTTCGAACGGGAGACGTCCAGCGGAATTTCACGCATCACCGACTGAGCCTCATTCGTATTCATCGTCTGACCTTGACTTTCGGAGTTTGACGAGAAAGAGGACTTTTTTTTACGAATGAATCATTGCAAAAATCTGAATCGACAGTTTTAATTTTGGGATCTTGATAAAAAAAATCAGGGTTACACAAAAGTCTTATAGAAATGGTAGAAAAAATTATAAAAATTATTGAATCATTTATTAAAGAGATATAAATATAAAGAGATCTTTCTATATGAAACAGTCCCCTTTAAGAACAAGGGGAAAAGCGACTAATACTTCGCACGGCGAGAAGTGACTCGGAAACGTAGTTCATTAAGTGGCCGGAATTCCTGGGAGAGGGGGAAACGTGAGTGCACGACCGATTTCTTCCACTCAGCTACCAAGGAAATCCAGGTACTCCTAGAATTGTTCAGAAGCACGTATTTAGCCTTCGACTAATATAATCGAGGACGCATTTCTAATCGCATTCGACAAAGAGACTGCCGCTCGCTATCGATTCGAGCTGGTGGATTAAGCGGTGATTCTCACTGCTCCAATTATCGGCGCCACTGGCCCCAATGACAAGCACACTCGACAAATGTTCGATATTCGTGTTATCGCTTCGTTTCACTCTCGCAAGGAATTAATTACAATTTATCAGCATCGGCCTTCTATAAATTCCTCATCGAATTAAGTCTCCCTTTTTTTTTTTTTTTTTTTTGGCTACCGTTCGACACTTGTTTGATTTTTGTTCTTTTTAGAGGTTGGGGGGTGCAAATATTGGTCGATGAGAGAGACGACACGATAAAGCGACGATATGCTGATCGAAGGAAAAATGTATGCCCTGCTCGACAAAAAAAAAAATCGAAAGCTCCGATGGCAAACGCGTCCTCGTTTCACAGGCACATATGCGCCCCCAACCAAGCCACATTCCATATGCAGATAAAGCTGTTTGCATTGTAAATTTGCGGTGGCGGTAGCCTCTTCCTACGGAATCGCACAATCTCTGTGTGAGTCGAGATACTGTGTGATACGAGAGAGTGTGAACGTCTTTTTAGGCATGAATTTTTCTCAAAAAGTCTTCTTCTCATCAAGCCGTCAATTTTTACCAGAGCAAATTTCCCACGAACTAGAAGCTGTGTGAACGTGGCTTGAGCCAGCAATTTCTGCCAAAGCTTCTTTTATCATGGTTAGAATTTTCGCTAGTATATTTACCAGGAGTTTTTATATTATATAATAATTATTACAGAAATTATCCACGATTTATTTATAAAAGAAGAATCATATAAAGAACCCTTTGAACATGAATATTTATCAAGAATTCTTTGATTAAGATAAGAATTCTTAAAAAAAAAAACAAAAAAAAACATTTGCCACGACTTACTCCGAAAGATGACCGATTGGAATACTATGAACGAAGCTTAAAGGGTCGTTCTCGAGTGCCACCTGAGTCTGCTACTAATGACCGCCACTTGGACGACGCGTGCAATCTCGCTCGAATGCCCTCGAGACTGCTCGCTTTCGTAACTGGGCTCGAGACTACAACTGAGGAGCAATAAAATATATCTGCATGCTCGTTCGCCGCCGCCGCCCCTATTGCAAATTGGTCTCTTCCGAGTCTTTGCGGGCGCCAGGGACTACGTGGGCGTCGCGACGTTCATCATTCTTCGTTCCCTTTAAATCCTTGGATTGCACGAGTAACGCGTATCTTGACGAACGGTTCTTCAAGATCACTGATAATATGATTAATTACTTGGATGTCTTTTGATAATAATAATCATACTTGTTTAAAATTAAATGTGGTCATTTTAATCATTTTGTTTTATATTTTAGAAGAATATTATATTAATAATATAGTGGCAAGACTGTCGGGTTTGTTTAGATATTGAATGAAAAGAAGTGAAGTGGGAGGAGCTCCTTAAAAGACTTGTAGTAGGTTGTGCCGAGTGGTCTCGGAGATGGAGTATGCCGAATGAAATTCGAATGGATCAAGGAAGATCGGTGCAACGGGGCGAGAAGGAGGGCAATCGATTTCGATGCGCCTCAGTCGTCTGAGGAATTGTTAATTAACCCATTGAGTAGTCGATGCCGGAGGTCCACAGACAAAAGAGAGTATATGCCATTGGGGATGAAGCCACCGGGGAATCCACAGAGCTGGAAAACGAAGCCGAGACACTGGAACCTAACCTGATACGTCGGCCGACCTCGATTAACCTCTTAGACTCCCAACAAGAGAATAAACTCACTTTACCGCAACTCCTTTTCTTCCCCATTATTATTAATAAAGTAAAGAAATATAACTGCCGCGAGTTTTCTGCTCTTGTTCACATTGTAGGAAAGTAATGCAAAAACTTTTCGAAGGATACAAGAAGAATTGAGTAAGTTCTTAATGAGTAAAAATGCGAGGTGGTTCGGTCGTAATCGTTGGTGGGCAGCCATATTGAATTGAGACGCGTCGTAACGCTAATGCGCCGCACTCTACGAAGTTTAATGTGGTAAACTGATATCGGGTTGAAAGAGAGTGTGCATAAGAAATGCAGTTTCTTTTAAACTGCTACCAAGCTTCGGATAAAAGGGTTGTAAATACGTGGAAGACTGTTTACGAGGGATTAGGATCAACGAGTTTTCAAGGCTCGACTCTGCCACTTAATTCCAGGAATACTTACTGAATTTATTCCTCAGACTGTCACCCTTGGTTCAAACCACTAGCCAACTCTCTTCACATTCTTCTCCCTTGTTTCCCTGCGAGGGTGACGCGCGTTCCTATTGATTTTCCCCCCGGTACAAGGAACTCCGCAAGGAAATCGTGATTTGTCGCTCGACACTATTGCGAAGTATACTATAACAGGCGTAACAAGAGCCCTCCCGACACCATTCTTCCGGGGAGGGGAGAAATTTATGGGAAAGCGGATGCCAAAAGCGTCAGAGCAAACAACAGGCAACAGGCTGGCTGACATAGTTATCGTCTTGGCTCGAAAGAAACTGGCATAAATTGATATTAGAAAAAAAAAGAATTCCTTACAATATCATGCGAGTCCTTCGATACTTTGAATCCTTTAAAGTATCGATTACCAAACATTAAATGGAATGCCATTGCGTTGCCAAGCCATGTTAACAGAACTTCGACGCCAGATCCCCAACTACTGTTAAACTTGGCAGGCATCGCATTCAGGGAATGAAACTTAATGATTACCAACTAAGAAACACTGCAGTCGACATTCGACTGGCACGCGTTAACTCGAAATTGTCGAGACGACTGACTGAATGGCTATGGAAAATGGAGCAAGCCAGTCGCTTTAAACGAAATCCTTTCGAGTCAGATATATACCAGTTACACCGGGAGTGAATAAGCCGGCAGGAAAATCGGCTTGGTTGAACTAAACTCCTAAGCCAAACCCGCAGAATTTCAATTGTCGCACACTCAGCACTGAATAATTCCTGTCCCATTCACTTTTCCCTCTACTGTCATTCGGTTCGAGTGTCATTTTTACCCGTACTAGTTTGTTGAGTACAATAAACAATTGGTTGGTAGGTGAGAGGATTGTTGAAAGCAGTGATATCGCCTTCCACAGCCTCGCTATTGGACCTATTGTTTCACCTACAATCGGACATCAACGCTAGGAGAGGTGCGAGCAATTCTGCACGCCTCTTACTCCCAAGGGGAACCAGTCCTTCCCCTCTCCCCGCCGAGGGGGGGGAGCGCCTAAGGATTTGGATTCCGCATGAATGCGAGCGCTCACTCACTCTCTCTCTCTCTCCATTTTGCGGTGGACGGAACAAAGTTTCAGGCCTCCATAAATTATTCCACGTTCTCCTCTTTCTCTTTATCTCCCTCGGTCGGCACTGAATCCGTCGAATCCTTCGCTCCAGCTCTGACGTTACACCGAGAAATACTCCGTGCGTTAGACCCTCGTTAGAGTCGACCATCAAACGTGAGGATATCACCTTGGTTAGAGAGTTTATGAAGTCTGTCTATGATAGCTGCAGAGTTATATGTGACAGAAGATCTTATAACCATGGGAAAATCTATGTGAACTGACGGTTAAAGGGGAAGTCGGTCCATTAAAAGTGTAATTGGAAGACTAACTAGTTCAATCTTGCGAAAAGAGAAACAGCTGCTCCCGATGTCTCCTTGACGAAGTTCGCATAATTATCCGGACGGGGGTGTGTTTTGAGGCAAAGTGGCTTGCAAGGGGGCAAGAACGTTAATCCGGGAAGGAAGAACTTGGCCAAAGTGGCCGGGAGTTTGATGAAAGGCAAAAGGTTTTCCTTTCCTACCTGGCACCTTGAGAATTACCACTCTCAAGAGAGGAAGGACGTCAGAGAAAACAAGGAAATGTTTGCATTGAGAACTTTGACGATCCTTTTACAATATTTTCATAGTTTTCATACAAGTGTCATAAAAAACACTGATACTAAATAGGATTCAAAGGTCAAATAAGAGGGTCAGGTCCAATAATTCCATCGTCAATCCATGATCCTTGGATTTTACGACTGACTATAAAAACTTATGAAGGCCAGGATGCTTCTAGTCTCTCATTTACGCTCAGATTCAGTACCACCCTCGTCACACACCTCACCCCGCACGATTCCATCAAAGTCCGCGGTAACCGCAGAGGGCTGCTTCCGTGTCCGTTAATTTATTTCCTCCGGGCTCCTCTCCTGTCTCTACCGCGTGAACCAGAGGGGAAGCAAACCCCAGCCCTCTCTCATCCCCGGAGGAAAATTGCGTGTGGTTGAATCGTGCAGACGAAAGTAGACACACGCGGGGGGATTGGGAGTTCGTCGAACTTGCCAGGTGTCGAGAGAAGAGCAGTCAGCACTATCGATCTTCCTAGCCTGTCGTAAGTCGACCTATCGTAGACCAATATTTGGTACACCTCCCAATCTCTGTATAAATTCGTAGATATTATTTCTCTAATAATCCTGAGTGCTTTAATTAATTGCTATAATTACTTAAAACATCCCCTAAAGGAATCCAACAAGAACTGTGACATGATTAATTTGAATTCAAGTAAATATTATATATTAATTATTTCTTCAAACATTATTCTGTCTTTTTTTCTTTTACACACTGAACGAGAAAATAATATTATAACGACAAAGCAACCCCAATTCAAATATCTTGCCGAAGATAAACTCGATTTGATTACACAATGTCTTCCCAGAGCCGAGGAAGTTAACCACCCCGTAGGATTACAATCGTTCCTAATCGCTCCATCAAGTGCGTGATGGGTTTGAAACCCCACACGCTTACTACCCACGAAAAATGACGAGCTTATCTACATCGACGCGACGCACGTGCCGCTCTTATTCACTAGGGTTTGCCTTGACAGCCGGCCAGGTTTCCACCCTGTGTTTGCCTGCTGTTCCGGAACGGATGTTTACTTTCCCGTCAGGTGGAATCACTAGCTTCCCGTCTTCCACTCTGGGAAAACAGAGCGGAGAACTCTTTCGACTGCGATCGCTTTTCGGAGTAATTGGAAGCATCCGGTCACTTCCCCTGCCTTTTCTTCGAGTATCTACTTGACTCTGACAAGGATAGTAACTTAAATAAAGTTCTACTACCTCTAATAAATAGAAATAAAATAGTAATAAATAATTTAAATAAATAATACTGTAATAATTAATTATTGGATGAGTTTTGGTGGAAAAAAGTCATTAAATAAATGAGAAAGACATATTTGCAGACCTATGCCTGACTCACCGATGATCGAATTAGCTGTCCCAATTCCTCGAGGCGACAGCCTGATCGCAAACGTTTCGAGACGCAGCCGGCAATTACTTCGTCCAAGATCCCCGATAGATTCAGCGTCGTCGCCGTCCCGACACCCTCCACCCACCGTCGATTCAAGTAGGAAACCAGCCGAACGATAATCCACTCCGGCGAGGAGTGTTAATTAGCGAGAGAAAAGTATAACGAGCGCCACGGCGAATATAAGCATCGCAAAATAGAACATTTTCCATTTTCCATTTTGTGAAACGGACACTCATTTTAATATTAATGAAAGTAGTAAGTGTACGTTGGATGGCAGTTATTATGAAAGTCGATTCATAATTTTTAAATGATTTTTTGACGATTTTTTCAGAATTTATGCGAAAATAAATGAGAAATCAGTCTTTCTGCAATAATAATAATTAATAGTGAATTAATTCGATTTTTTTTATGTCAGAAGTATTCTGTACGCTTTCCTGACGAACTAAAAAAAGTTTCATTCCGATCGGATAATTTATCGAAGAAATATCACTGAATAAACACGAAAAAAAGTCCGCTTTTCGAAGTCAGTGAAACAGAAACGAGGTTCATGGCACGTCGAATTCAAAAAAGGAGAAAACGAAGACGAAAGATTAAAAGTCACACGTCCAATGGGAAGGGCCATTTTTCTCTCGCACTTTTTCCATCCTTCTCTGTCTTTCATGGCCCGGAAAAAGGTAGACGAGGTTAATTTCCGATATCCTGGCGGCCTTTTACGGCTTATCGGCTGCGAGTCCTGCGTTACACGGCTGCCCTTTGTCCGAGTGGCAGGAAACAACTAGTATAGCGATCGGGAACTGTCAATCATTCACAGTGAATGTTGGCAGAAGCATAAAACGATTAATATTATACACTTGGAGCGTAAAACTTAAGAGTTAACATCGACATTTTAACAAAATATCTAAAATATACATACAAATCATAATTCATTTTTTTTCAAAAGCTATAAGAATAACCAATAATAATTTTGAATTATTATTATTGAATCAATACTAAAAGCAAATAGATTACATTTCCGAGTATTGGATCGCTGAAGGGAAATATGAAAGTGTCAGTAGCTGACGATGTATTCATAGCTCATTCGCGCTCCAGCATGTAATTTGCACCGCGCTCATTCATTACCTAATTAGGGGGTTACATTTGATTACAACCGTGCCGCAGAGATCCGCATACTTCACACTCCGGTATTACAAGGACTGAGGACTTTAAATTGGAATTTAATTCGAAAGAGACACACTGATTTCGAATTTTCTACTGTTGATTAATTATAACTCGTTCAAGCATCCCTTATACAAATTTAACGAGACATATTATAATTAATTTAAATCTTGAATCTCGTGGAATTAAAACTTTGTTCTATAATATAATAAAATATATAACATGTAGACAAAAATCTCGGGTACATTTCTGCCCTATTTCAATTATTAAACAATGCTTCTACTCTTATTATAACATTAATACAACTGAAATATTATCAATTCCACAGATTATATTTCCAATAATTCTATTATTACTTATTCTCAATTTGTTCGATCGATGATCCAAGAATATCCTAGCAAACATAGTAAAATGATGACGAAATGATCAGATTGGAGCACTACTAGTGTTGTTACAATGACGTACGAGTGTCTGGGACGCATTTCATCGGACGTGAGCGATGTTATGTGCTCTATCGACCCGATGCATCCACTAATGAACTGATGGATGTTGTCTCGACGAAGAGGCCGAGCAAAGGACGAAGGGAGTCGTCCAGAAGGGAGAGACAACTCTCCCCTCGGGAAATCAGTGACACACGTGGCCCGATTCCCCCGAAAATAAAAGGAACGCTTCCCTTAAACCACCCTCTCGGTCGCACTGGACCGCAGCATCCCTTGAATTTCCAAGGGATTTTTTCCATGAGATTTCGCTCTCTAGTTCGTTTCACGAGTCATTTAATATAGAACAAGAAAAGAAATGTTTAAATTATTATTACTATCATTCGAATATTATAATTAATACAAAATTAATATGAAAAATAGATAATTCCTTGTTATATTGAAAATTCTTATTGATCAAGTATGAAGATCAAGTGCGAGGTAGAACGCCTGTATGAATAGTCGATGTTATCGTTGGATTACAGGTTATTGCGCGAGGACCGGAACTCAGAGTCGAACTCGTCGAAATTGGTTCCGTGCGGTTTTACGGGAGAAAAAGTAATCTGGCCGGGTCCATAACCGAGCGCGCACACAGACTCTCGTCGATTCGAGGCTGGGATTGAAGTTGGGCAAGTTCGGGGACGATTAAATACCGGGCAATAAAGACGCTCGAGGGGAGGGGGGAGAGAAAAAGAAAGGGGGATGGACGAGTGAAGTGAAGTGAAAAGTGAGTGGCGCCCTGAGGAGGCATCGGGAACCAATTCAAGCAATAGACGATCATCCAACAGCTCGACGAATCCACCACAGTTGCTGGAAAAAGGCTTTACAATTGTCAGTGACAAAAGATTTCTTTTTTACTTTCTGTGAAATCCTTCGAAATGATTTGGATTTTGGATTTTAATATTAAAGTCAATGCTCGATTGTAGATAAATGATTTAAAGAGTATTAATTTTGCAAGAGGATTTTTATTTAAAAAAAAACTGTCGATCGTAGAATTTAATTAAAACTAGAAGGACGGTTCGTTATAAAAACAAGAGGCTCCACTTGTTAATTACTTCGCAGCACGATTTTTCCCTCCCCTTTGAAATTAAAAGGCAGACACATTTTATTAAAACACAGCTGGAAGATGACTCCCGCGGGAAAAGAGCCGCTTTCACCGTACAAGTGAAAGCAACCCTTGAAGGGGTTAACGAAAGCGCTGATGAAAGTGGTCTTTCGTCGGCGAATTAGTCTGCATTTTTTATCGGCCCCTGTTTTGAAATTCAGCGACGGGAAACTCAGGTCGAAACGAGCTGTCGACACGCGACGTCTGCCGCCGGCTAACGATTCGTAGCCGAGCGACGCCGAGCGACGCCCAACAAACCGTGAAGCGACGCCCGCCCTTCGAAAATCCAAGAGGCAAAGAATCGTGAAATTCCAACCGAGCGACAGTAGCGCTGTCTACCGAATCATCGAATAACATTTCCCTCTCCTCTGATTGGACACGAACGACGCTCCACTAGCTCTATTAAACCAATTTTTTTGTTGTTTCTTTTTTTCACTTTTCAAACCTCAAAAACCTTTACAACTTAACAATTTCTAATTCCAAACAAATCACTTTCACATACTAAAATAAATATTACCACAAATAAGTAAAAGAAATTCGTAATTTATTATTAATCAAATTAATTGAATAAAAGTGTGAAAAGATTTGAATAGCAGTTAAGGTCAACGAGTGAGGTCTAATTCATAAGAAATCATTTTCACATACTAAAATAAATATTCCCACAAATAAGTAAAAGAAATTCGTTATTTATTATGAATCAAATAAATTGAATAAAAGTGTGAAAAGATTTGAATAGCAGTTAAGGTCAACGAGTGAGGTCTTCAACGACAAAAGCGGGTCGATGATACCACGCATCGGCAATGAGCGAATTAGATTAAGGAGATAAAAGGCTATCGAGAGTGCGATAGAATGTGGCGGTGCTCGCTTTTCCCCGAGCTTTTGAGAAGCACAGCCTTTCTCACTGATTATGTAAACAGGTGAATCAAATCGAGGCCGAGTATGCTCGTACGACTCTCCCCAACTTCCTGCCACACGTTCGATGACTTTCATCACCTGAGTCCGTTGGATAAGAAAGTTCGAGGATAAGTTTCCGTTGACCTGACCCTCGACTAGGCGATCATCTTTCAAAGTACAACCTGATACACTTTACTCTAAATAAATCATCAAATATTCTTAAATTATTTATACAAACATTTCTTTTGTAATATTTTAATAAATTCTATGAATTATATTTAATAATATAATCCTTTAAAGCTTAGTGAAATATTATGTTTAGGATCCTATAAACAAGATTAAAAATTAATATTAATATCTGGTCATGACAAGCACGATTATTTCTCAAGAACAGAAGACGACAAAGTGACGGTCTCAATTCAGGATTCGAACTGCCGCGGGGAAATTTAGGAAGGGTGGTTTCGAAGGCTTGGAAAAGCCAGCGAAGTGGAATGGATGATTACCATAGAAGAGAAGAAAACTGCATGTTTAAGAGGTGCGTTCATCTCTCTGAGAAGAGAGCTTCTGGGAAAAGAGCACTTCTTCTATGAGAGTAGCCGACTGGTTTGAAGGCTTCGTACACAGCCGACTACGCAACTTGCTTTGTGCTCTGACACACATCGACCCGGGTGAAATTTTCGTATCCATCGAGCAACCCACGGCAGAGGAGACCGATATACCCGGGCGAGCGCCACTTTCAATTAGGTTAGAGCGTTGCCTAACCCGAAATGTAACCAGCGGCTTGTTTGCTTGATAAACAATTTTACCCTCGAAAACAATCGGCTCGTTAAACGCACCGACAATTCCGCGCCTTCGAACCACCGAGCCGTCGAATTCGTTTAACTTTATGGGCTATAATTGAATGCTCCTACCTTTCGGGATGGGAGACTTTAATTTCGTGAGGAGTTCGACGAGGGTAAACGTGTTTCATATAACGCAATATTAGCAACAAGCTGTTGCCGAATTGGTAGCTACACACGTGCCTTGTTAGTTTCGGTTTGCTGTTAGATGAGTGATACGATCGAACGCGGTAAGGTAAAGCCTGCCAAGTGCAGATTCCATAACGCTTTGTGGCTAAAGCAAACCAAATGGCCTCTGACGCAGGCCTTTCGTCAGTTTCTGATTACGAATTATATGGATCCGTGTGAAATGTCACCCCATTGAAAGATCCGCTCCGTTTCGATAATCATCGCTTGATAACGCTCTTTTGTGAAAAAGAAAGTATCAGTTGAGGATGATGAATCATCGTCTTAAGGATAAGGACATTTAACTCTCGTTTGTTTGCCCCGGCTACTAACGACCAGCGAACTTTTGGGTTATCGTTATTTTTCTCAAGCTTTTAAGTACTTTCTTAAATAGGATCAGAGGGATTTCGAAACGGAGCGAATGTTAGGATGTTCGAATAATCATCACCTAAAGCGCTCCGATCCTAAAAGCTCCTTGGTTGATGATACTCTTCTGCTTCATCCTGGTTGAACACGCGATACACCGAGTCTCGAAAGTGTGCACTTGTCACGTCATAGAGATTTCACCGGTTAGGTCCTGAGATACCACTATGATGTGGAACTGACAGGATTTCTGGTGGTTCGGGTACACGAATAGCATGCTTGGTGTCCAACAGGCTGCCAACAGCCTAGCTATTAACTGTCCAGTTGAGAACAGTGATTTCAAGCAGGTAACACGTGAATTCTCAGTGGGAATCGATGCCGTGGCTTCGGCTTATCACCAAGACCACATGTCCGGTCCGGACGCTCGCATGCACTGATGGGGTTCTCGGTCTTCAAGGATTCCTTGATCGGATTTCGCTTCGGGTTTGTAGTCCAGGTGAGCTGGTATCGATCTGACACTATTTCGGTGAAGATTCGACTTTACGATCAAGCCATCACATATCCTCGAGGGACACCAGCGTACTTCGGGTAACGACTGTCGGCTTCCACGTCTAAACCATCGTCAAGGGACATCGTCTAGTAGTCTTCTAAAGGGCTTCCACCTCTAAACTGTCGATTACCATCGAACCCGATGATCTAACACATGTGCATCACTCACTTCTGGAACCACCTCGTTTTCTTAGGGGGGGTACCATCTTTGTTGGACTTCTAAATGGGTTGAAATTGTCGATGCACTATCTTTCTAACCGAACTGACACTGGTATTAGGACATCCTAGTCCACCCTGTCACTTCGGAAGACAGACCACAATTGAAGTCTCTGTGTCCACCCCTTCTCCGCCGCCGGGACGCAACGGAGTCCCAGGGTAAACAGGGAGAGCGGTTTTAACCCACGTTGCTCGACGGCAACCACGCGCGACTGCCGATGAGTCCGTGGCGGTCACAACAAACCCTGCGGACCGGGACGCCCACGAGGGGTGGAAACGACGAATCCCGAGCGAGCGGCATCGGGCGGGCTTAGCCTCAAACCGCAAAAGGATGACTGACAGGCTCGATAAAACTGGGAATCATCGGAACTAGTTTCAAATATTCATCTAGTTGCCGATTAAATGAATTAAATAATTATCAATATTTCAAATAAATATTCCAACGAGGTTCAAAGTAAGTGAGTTCGAAACTGTATTAGAATTCGCATTCACTGGATGAACCCACATAAATTTCATATAACCCTCGATCTATCAGAGAGGGCACAGTCGTATTTTTCACTGGTCATTGAATACTTTGCCCAGAGAGCTCAATTTTCATTGGAGCGACCCTCGATAAATTGCGGGGGTAAAGCTGCATTAAATAAGAGAACCACCCCACGATAAATTCTCGGGGGTGGAAATAGGTTTATCCTGCAACTTCTACTCGCTTTTTCAGAGGATAACAATCAAATTGACAGTTTCCACTGATGGTAACTCGGTGGTCGATAAAACAGTCACGACCAGCAAGTGGTAAAAACGCACAGACACAGTTTCCTTATCGACATTTACCCCTCATTGATAAAACAGGAGTCTACCATCGATTTCGAGGGATGCCAATTCACTTGAAAGCTCGTCGCCGCAAACTACTGAGAGAATTGCAACAGCTTTCAACAGGAATGCTCGAAACTCTGAGGGAGGAATGAGTCCATCCAAAGGGAACAAAGGACGGACTGTTCTCCCAGTAATTAATAGTACTGAATGGACCTGCTCTCAATGAATTGGTCAATAGAGTTGTGGGCTATTTCCGCCCGGCTATTGTTGTCTCTCGTTCCCAGATATAAATAAACCCGGATTGCTCTTAAATAACTCTAAAGCCGCAAAAATGTCAGTGAATTCTTTTCAAATTCTCTTCTAATTCGCATATTATACTCTCGGATATACTTTAATAATAGCAAATCATCCACAAAATAGACAATGATTGTTCATGCACCACTGACCTTATCGCTGGCCACTCGCTGTCAGTGGTTGTCGTTGGTGCCGAAGTACTTTTATTTGGCAGACTAAGGCGCGGCCCGATCCTCAATGTCATTGGTCGACGCCTTCGCAAATTGTAGTCTGGAACAGGAAATACCACTTAATGACTTGATTACAGCGACGCCGGGTGAGTGGCACTCAAAGGATTGACAAACGAGTGGTAATGAGAGGCAAAATTAAGTGGTATATTTGATGAATTAGTTGATGCATCATTACGAACTGCGTAACATATAATTACGTCAAGGTTCGATCGAAGTGATGGCGGTCAGTGGCTTGTTCTACTAGTCAAGTACCATCCTGTTAACACGATGATGCTTCATTCTACTTCGATCACATTACACATTCTACTGAATTAATTATTAATTACTTCTTAAATAATTAATTTCTCACTATGAATCAGTATTGGAATAATTAATCCAGACAAAGGAGTTAAAAAGTTTGCAAATATTGTGAGATAATATTGATGGGAAGGCACTCAGGGCAAGTGGCTAAAATATTCGCAAGCTTCGACGAAAGTATTATCAGCGGGGCGTGAGTAATGCGTGTGAAAGCTAACGAGTAGAAAGAGCCGGCCACTCAACCTAGCAATGGGGGTTGAAATCTCTGCGGTCCCTCGCCGTAAGAAGTGCCGAGCACTTCTAGGAACTCTTCTCTCTCCACGGGTCTCAAGTGAGCGGAAGAAAAATAATTCCAATAATACTCCGACAGTGAGCAATCAAGAGAAATAATGATAAAAAGGGAAATAGTATATTAATTTCAACATTATTAAATTATAATTATATAGAGCAAAGGAAGTCTTATGTATTTCCAATTTCCTAACTTCCCGGGAAATATTAAACCATAATTATTCCCAGGGAAGTTCAACAAGTACGCTGCATAAAATTAGCCTTTGGAATTACTAGGGAATTTCAGGGTTTTAATCAGTGCACTTCAACAGTAGCCATTGCTAGAGTTCAGGGCGTCGTGGACGCCCTTTTCTCGTCAACTGCCGAGCGCAGCACGGTAACAATTCTCCGGAGGGGAAAGTCTGACATCCAACTAACCAGCAACAATTCGCTCCACGCTACAGTAATTTCGTACAACCAACAATTTCGATCTTTGATTTACAATTCTACAACTTCTCTTGTTATAAAATGCACTAATAACTCACCGTTCGCGGAACAGAGAGAATTCCTGCCTTGGAAGACATGCGGCGAAAGGTATTGGGGATGTGGATTCGTCGGTGTCGACGGATTAGTGCGACTTGGGACGAGCATGGTGGTCCATGCTGGCGCAGCATCCCGCGCCACGCACTCGCCTTCCAAGGACGAGGCTGCTTCCTTCGTTACTCGCACTTCTATGCCCACGGACTGCAATGGATTATGAAATAAATCTTGTTAATACAATATTATATTATTATTATAATTCATTCAATTCTTCTAATAAATTCTATCATTAATTCTTAATTCAATATTTAAATATATTATACTCAATACTGAATATTGAATCGAGTCTACAATTAATTAATTTCCTAATCAACTTCAAAAGGAAAGTCAAGTGGAGAACTAAACGCAAGGAAAATGTCATCTCGACTCGGAGATGCCTGTTCGTAATTCTGTCACTGGAGCGCCAAGGGCTCATTAGATCTTAAGACAATCGATTCCGGGTCACACCGTCATTGGCTTCCCAAGACAATTGGCGCCTCGTACTTCCAAGCGACAGCGAGCACAATGACTCGGCGAAAATCATACGAGAAGACGAAATTAGACGAACGCCGCGAGAGAGAGAGAGAGAGAGAGAGAGAGAGAGAGAGAGAGAGAGAGAGAGAGAGAGAGAGAGAGAGAGAGAGAGAGAGAGAGAGAGAGAGAGAGAATTCAAGGCAAAATCGACGTTGATGAAATCTTTGCCGAGGGTGTGAGTTTTGTCACCCTTTGAGAAAATCAGTCAACTAAGAAAAAGGTTGGATGGTTCTTCCCTTGGCAAGCGGAAAGCTCGTTTGGAAGTTTCGCGCGGTGATTCGAGCGAAACAAGAACCTGACAAAATCAATCAAGACACGGCTCTGATAAAAAGTTTGATTTATTTATGTTTCAACTGAACAATATTTTATATATTAAATAAATGAAATACTTTGTAAACAAAGTTGACCTCGTCGATAATATTCCAAATGAAAAATATTCCACTGAAATAAATATGTTATATATGAAATAAAATCTAAAAGAAAATTTCGCAAGACATTTATTATACAGTTAAATTCATAACAAGCGAACAAAACACTTTGTAAATAAAGTTGACCTCGCCAATATTATTCCAAATGAAAAATATTCCACTGAAATAAATATGTCATATATGAAATAAAATCTAAAAGAAAATTTCGCAAGACATTTATTATACAGTTAAATTCATAACAAGCGAACAAAACACTCTGGTAAACAAAGTCGAGCTCGCCAACAATATTCCAACAAATACTAGGAATGCCTGGGGTGATATAAAACGAGGATAGTGTACTTCCGGTGGCGAGTACAACCTGTTGACTGACTCCGGAATCAATACCGGCCAGTCGCGGGTTATAGGAACTTTCGAATCGAATATAGGACAGCTCGTGCAACATGTCTGCTTTTCCGGTAGAGTCGAACATTTCTTGAAGAATACGAACCCTCGAAGAGCAAAAGACATTTTCATGAATTCTTTATCGTCACTTTCCAACGCGTGTGTAACTCCATAAATAATAAATAGACTTATTCATTCACAATGAATTTTGTGAAATCAAAATAAATAATATAGTATTAAATAAATAGAATAATATTCTTGAAATGATATATTATCTTTGTGATACTATTTTATTAATACACAGACATTTTGACATTTGATGAATTTTGATGAATTCTTTATCGTCATTTTTCAACGCGTGTGTAACTTTATAAATAATAAATAGACTTATTCATTCACAATGAATTTTGTGAAATCAAAATAAATAATATAGTATTAAATAAATAGAATAATATTCTTGAAATGATATATTATTTTTGTAATACTATTGTATTAATACACAGACATTTTGATATTTGATGAATTGTTTATCGTCATTTTCCGACGCGTGTGTAACTTCATAAATAATAAATAGACTTATTCATTCACAATGAATTTTGTGAAATCAAAATAAATACTATAGTATTAAATAAATAGAATAATATTCTCAAAATGATATATTATTTTTGTAATACTATTTTATTAAATACACGCACTTGATCTTGGCATTTGGCAGATGGGCATTGTGCGGGAAAGATAGCGTTGCTAATAGTCCTGGAAATGCTTAAGCCGAATTCCTACTGCGCGGTGGAATTTGCATGAATTAGCGCTGAATCGGGCGATCTAATCCGATTTGAAATTCAGCATATTGCAACGCGGCTCTCCTCTTGCGAGACTAATGGAAGGCAACACTTTTAAATTAATTAAGCCCCTTTCCATCAGCCACGTTCGCATTAGACTCTAATTAGTAATTAGTGATTAGAGATTCAAGATCATTAGACTCCAAACTGAACTAAATCGAATCATCAATGATCCACAAGGAAATCTATCTAATTTACAATTTTATAAACTTCCTTTTTATATAATAATAAAAACTGTATAAATAAATATCTATAAATATCTTCTAAACAAAACAAGTAGAATAATTTTAGTAATTACAAAGTAGAAGATAGAAATCGTGAAAAGACCTTGACCCGATTTCTTTGTCTCGCCAGGAATTCGCCGGATGCCTTGGGTTCAACATCATTAGACGTCATTCGCGCATCATTCGCTCACCGAGCGAACACATTCGAGCCCCGCAAATATTTGTACGCGCGAGGCTGCTCCATCGCGAAGCAGAGCAGCACATTAATTGCGTATCGATCGCGAAACACCTTGACAGATTCCAACCCTTTTTTTTCTCTCTCTCTCTCTATCCTCTCGCCACTTTTGTCAGCCAAGGTTCCGAGTGGTGTGTCGAATAAATATATTATTAAAAGAAATAGAATTGCATTAGAAATATTTAAATATCCCAAAAATATTTTATATTAATTATTAAAAGAAGAAAGAAATATATTAAAAATATATAATCCATAAATAAATTATTTCAAACACTTGTTACTGTTTTCTCGATGTTTATAGATCACGTGTGTTACATACTTGTTCTCCCACACCCCCTAAGACTTTTGTCAGCCAAGATTCCGACTGGTGTGTCGAATAAATATATTATTAAAAGAAATAGAATTGTATTAGAAATGTTTAAATATCCCAAAAATATTTTATATTAATTATTAAAAGAAGAAAGAAATATATAATCCATAAATAAATTATTTCAAGCACTTGTTGATGTTTCCTCGACGTTTATAGGTCACATACTTGTTCTCCCACATCCCCTAAGACGTCCACCTTTGAGCCGTATGCGTTCAAAGGGGGATGTGCAAAGGAAATAGTTGAGAGAAGCATTGTCACATTCCACTCACGTGCCAGCAATGTAAGCCTCCATGAAATCAGTATCGTCGTTCATAAATCCTAAATTGGCAGCTCAATTTTCTTTCTTCTCTACGGCTTATCTAACGCGATGCTCTTTTCTTTCTTCATCCCACTCGTCGAAGAAGAGAGAGGGGAATTAGGAAAGGGGCCAGGCTGACTCGGGGCATAATTTATTCGTGAGTCTCGGAGTCCCAGGGGCACTGGGGACCTCTCTTCTCTCTTGGAGGGTCGAATTAATTCCGTAGCGAGAATCAGCTTGGTAGAATCCCTTTTCGATAAATGGCTTCTCGGATCTTTTTGGGAAGATGCGCTTACATTATAAAAGATAGTAGAATTCCTATTGGAATTTCCTCTTGTTTATTTTGTTGTATTATAAGTTTGTTTAGTTTCGATAGTATTTCTTGGGTATTAAAGATTGTGCAAAAAAGAAAGTTCTTGTAAGTTCGATTTGCAGTGGTTCATGTGATAAACGTCGTAAATAGTGTACGATCAATTTTAACGAGGCACTTTAAAGGGAATCGGGATTATAAACGAAGTCCCTACAGGAGTTGGATTCAGGGGAGCGTTAAGAAGGAATATTCCAAGAGGAAAACATCCCTGGGAATTAGAATATCGACGTGGATACCAGGATAACTTTTCTCGTATAATATCTCTGTTATTCGTAATAACACAAACATTCTATGCTATTTCGAAGTCTGCTTTCATAGTAAATAAGAAATCATTCGAATTGCAAATATTTTACTTCGTCCATTTAACTTAAAACTAAAAGAAACGCTATTTTAAAAAAAAAAACGATTCAACCAAAAATAAAAGAAAATCGAGAAAAGCGAAAAAGGGGTGGAAAGCAAATGACTTCACCAAAAGTAATTCCTCTAAGCTTTCCACCTCTGTTTTCTTCAACAACACACTTCCTTTCAACACTGCCGGATTTTTCCCTCCTTGAATCTTTTATCCGGTTTCTTTGTGCCGAACGGAAGGTGAACTTTATTTATCAAGAGGATCTCAAGTAGATAACGTTAGTAATCAATCACCGTGCTCGATGACTTGGTCAGCTTTTCTTTCGCGCGGCCAGAATTTCCATGAACTAAAAGCATTTGCTGGCTCTTTAAAGAGGGGATCGAGAAACAGAGTTGGCAAAAACGTATTAGTATTCCTGGTACATGGGCGAGCGCGCAATGGCAGACGTGCGAAGGTCCGACGAACCTTTTACCGAAATTGCAACGTCGACTGGAAAGTGTCTGTGGCTCTTCGAGCTAAGAGATCGTATTACATTTTAATTAATCTATTAGGAAGCTGTGGAATAACTGGAATGCAATTGCATTACTTTTAACATTGTATCTTTCGTCCGAAATATTTCAAAGTTTAAATTAAATTGAAAAGTCATCTGCTATCTTAAATTTCATCCTCTAATAATGCAAAATTATTTTCTTACTATTAATACAAAAAGTATTAAATTCATTCCAACATTTTCTCAACTAAAAATAACCCAGTTATTAAAAGTACTTTCGAAATAATTCCCAACCCCAAAGTGTCGGCCACCAACTCGAAAATCGTGCCGAGGACAGTTTCGAAATGGTTGTATTGTTCGTTTCATTAATTGCGGTGGTAAGGCTAGTATTTTGCGGAGTGCAAAATTACGAAAACGGAGAGAGTGCCTGCGAATTTATTGTTCGCAAAAGAGAGAGAGAGAGAGTTGCGACACAGCAGCTCCAATCCGATAATGGAAGCTAAAGGTCATCGATTTTAAGAGTACACTTTGAACAGGATAGGCTGCCTCGAGGGACGGCCATTAATATTTGCATTAACCACCTGATTTTTTTACGCCCCCTCGCGACATCTCGTGGATATGTCGATTTTTTCTCCTAATGCTACCAGTAAATAATTAATCCTTATTTCCGAATATATTTCATCTCTGATAAACATAATTATTTTTCTCATGTTTCTAAAATAAAATTAAAGCAGTATTATAAATAAATCTACAATCTTGAAATATCAATACAATTAATAGAATAAAACAATTTTATTCTAGCAACTTGGCAAACTAAATAATACACGATCGTATAATAAATCAATCTAGTAAAACAAATAACAGTGCAATGAATTATTTAACAGTATTACAAATCAATCTACAATCTTCAAATATTAATACAATTCCCTGTACTTGTATGTACGGTGGACCGAAATTCTCGGGATTGGCATCTATGTATAAGCGCCGGCTGAACTTGAAAATCAATTATCGGATATCGATGTAACCCCTTGTGCGAACGCGGTCCGCTGACATATTGCCGTGGCGACCTCTCTCACGACTAATTATTGCGCCTCTGAATGCACCAACTATTATTAGATCGTTGCCAATGCCGTTTGCTAGTCAAAGACTACGTTTGTCAGTGGGGGGGGGGAAAAAACAAAACAAAACAAAAAGCAATCGGAATTTCGAATTTGATCAGAGAAACGAAAGAATGCGTCAGTGGAATCATCTTGCATCGATCAGACTCCATTGACATTTGACACGCAGAGGGGAAAATTCCTTTGTAGCAACAGGTCAAACGTCAGTGAAAGAGAGCTTCAAAGAATGCCTGTGCGTGACTGCTCGAGACAACACTGAGACACGGCGTAATTCAATAAGAAATAAAATATCAATATTTCATAGATTTGAAGAAGACATTTTATTGGAATATTTCCTTTGAAAAGTATATCATAAATATTGTAAGATAGACTGTTCTGTTTGTTAGTGTTTATTTATGATTTCCTAGAAGTAATTCGAACGGAAGGTGAAAGTGATGAAAGTGGAGATTCTATTTACCGATTCCCATCCACTTTTCTCTCTCTTCGGTTCGTATTTGCTCACGACTTATTAGTGGTGGGATGGGAAAAAAGGGTGGCTCTGGACCAGCAGCATCCCTCCGAGCGATCACTCGACCGAAGATTAAACCGTGTGCGACGCTTCGATCGTAATTAAACAGTAATAAAAACTGGGCCAATATTTGCCCGCTTGGAAATATTGCTGTTTTTATTAGTTTGTTATTAACCCTCGAACGAGAGAGATCATTCGCAATCAACGACCGGGGTATGTTATTCCTCAGAAAAACACTGCTGGTTCTACTAAAGCGAGATTTTTTTTTGTTCCTTTTCGGAGAAACAAAAAAGCCTCGCCCTTTTTTCTGCGTCAGAGTTTATCCTTTGAATTTTCATCGCTCCGTATTCTAATTAGTAAACTTTGTCCGGTTTTTCAAAAGCCAGCTACTAATGAGCGAGTAATTCACTTGCGTGTGTAGTTTCTTGAAACAGCTGGATTAACAGTTCTCGAAAGCTATTCACCGAGAATTCTAACTACCAATTGTCAAAGACAATTCTCTACCAATTACCAATCGAGCAGGGTTAATTGAATGACACGGAAAGGGGTGATCGACCGATGAATACTACCATCGAAACGTATTATACTAATTGTTCAATCGCAATTATACATTTCTATCATTTAAAACGCTCGTCGCATCATGAAAAGCCACATTAATATCGGATTAATTGCAAAACCGTCAACAGAATAAATCCAATGCCAAGTAAGTAATATTCACGATAAATCATCGAAATAATAAAAAAAAAGCAAAATAAACTTCAAAGTATCCTTTTACTTAAAGTCAAGTTTTAATTAAGGAAGACAAAAAAAAAGAGGCAAGAATAAATTCGTAACATTCATTAAGATGACTTGATTAAATGATCCAAGGGTTTCTCGGATGACTGGATGAATTCCAAGCCTTAATCGATCTTGCTTGGCGAGATAATCGCGAGGATCATCCTAGCAGGTGGTCCAGGAAACACTCTGTACTTAGGATGCCCGAGGGCATCATCTCCCGGAGTCATCGCAAACTAACCGAGCGCCTTTGATGTCCGAAGCTCTCTAGTAACTTAAGCCTCTCCTCACCCTACAAACCAAGTACTACTTGCCAACTTGCCAGGATGTCGACACACTTGAAATCATTCCTGATTGATACGTGTCATTTCACCTGCATTTATTATCCCATTGAATCATTAAGCTTGGATTATGTTCGCGAAGCACGCATGCTTGATCATCCACTTAATTCATGGAAATTGAAAATACCCAAGATAATTGAGGTTATAATGAATTGTGAGTTTCGAGTGAGTGAAGAATTCATTTCAGGTAGAATGAATTAATATAATCTTTGTTATTTTTGACAAAGATTTCTCTGTCGAGAATTCCTTCGTTCATTCCAACATATTCGAATCAATCGAGCGACGAACGATCATAAGTGAGAAACGAGATGACGAAACGTTGTTTTCAACATAGAGTTACTCTTCGATTGCGCTGTGAACGACGCCGATCCCTCACACGTTTCGGATCGGGATTACATCGATGGTAGATTGACGCATCCAAGGGAGATTCCCGATATTATAGGTCCAGCATGGAAAAAGGCATGAACGAAGAAGAAAATGGACACACATGGTGGAGATGTGGTAGACAGAAAAATTGCTTCCGGCAATTTGATAGACTGGAATTGGAATTTCTGCTTTCCGTTAGGACGACGACAAATACTGTCGGACACAGAATTCAGATTCTGGTGATCATCTAGTTGAAACTTAATCCAACAGATATCATTAATTCTCGTTAATAAACACAGTAAAAGAAATAGAAAGAAAAGGTTTTTGTTTATCCAAATCTTGACTTAAGTAACAAAAATGAGGAAAAAAGCTGCTAAGGGATGCTGGTACGCCGTCAGGGAGAAATCATATATCACTTGCTACCCTTATTACAAATCCCACCTGCCGGCTGCTCCACTAAATCCCATCATTCCCTGCGCAACCCCGCCAAGTGATATATCATTCAATGACCAATAAATTGAGAGAAAGTTACGTGATAAAACGAGGAAATATTACAAAACAGAACATCAAGTTTAATAATTAATTAATCTACTTTAATTTTTATTCATTCAACGAGACTTATAAGATGAAAAATTCCCTGTAAAGATCGCGCGAATGGGACAACTTGTATATCTATATATAATGTTATGTCTGGGCGAGTTCTCAGAATAGGGGAGCGCAACTGAGTCCGAGCATCGGTGCCCCGAACAAAGAACCCCTTTTAAGAAATTCCTTTCCTTAAACTCCTGGTAATAAATAACTATTTTTCAACTAAGATCAAAGGAAATATTATTGTATTAATGATCAGGAATTTATATTCGAGAATTTATTAACCGCGATGGGAATGGATGACGAGGTGGCGATCAGTTGGTCAACGGCTAACTTTCCAAGTGGCCGAGTGAGAGAATGACAGAGTGTCATGGAGCGCGACCGAGCACCAATAATTCGATTTCCGACTAATGGAAAGCACGCTCGATACAAGTAACAGTGAGGAAGCTTGAATATCGTGAAGCTTGTCTATGCGCGTTCTCCACTTCCGACGAAGCCGACACAAACACCCGACGACATTATCGCCATGTTTGAAAACTTCTCTCCCCCCCCCCCCCCGCTCCGCCCTTCTCGCGACCGCTCTAAATTCATTGGCTATTAGTAGCCAATAATTCGATGAGTGGATTTTTCCAGTTCAAGCCAATTCAAGCCTCGCCTCGACTACGACGCTCCACGAGTAGAATAATGTCGTTAGAAAATATTCCAGCCACCGTTAATATCATCAATCAGCGTCCTAACTGACGAGAAACGACGCTCGGTGAACTTTCATCTTTCAATCTTGTGAAAGTTTTTAAAGTGTGAGAATAATGCTTAATAGATTGTATTAGAGAGACTTGGGAAGAAGTGTGAAATCATTGAACATTTTATGGTATACAAGAAAGAATTTCTGTACGAGTCTTATTAGTTAGTAAAAATCAGGAATCTCAGGAAATTGGAGCGAACGTTAATTAATGTATATTGGGTGCTTCGTTAAATCTCGACTGGTTGGTAGAATTGAGAAATACGTTTAGATCAGAACGACTTTATCCCGGACGGAATTAATATAACTCTTGTCGAGAAAAATTTACGGGTGTGTTTCGCAGTTTCTGTTTAATATCGTCGCCTTTATAACACTCTCGTTAGTAGCCAGCAACATCGTAAATGGTGAAGTACGGACGAACAGGATTTATCGCGCCGATTAAATCCACCCTTTCGTTGTCCTAGGTGCTTCCTGCGTCGGCCAATTTCTCCTGTTTCGCTCGAGAACCAAGGCAAATTCCCGGCCGCTACTGTTTGAGAAACAGTGCATCCGCTGCAATTACTTTCTATTATGCTGTCTCGCATGCTAGTTCCGTGTAATTGAAAGCGCAGTTCCTATTGGCGATAATTGTCGATTTTGTACACCATAACCTCGTTTAAGAGGAATCAGAAATCTAATATTACTTTATTTACATCAAATTCTATTTCACAATTCAATATCCAATCACAGAATCACAGAAATAATATTCAACTCTAACTGGAGTACCAATCTAGTATAATTTAGGAACACCGAAACTTTCGACGACAGGGATTGGTCGAGGTACAATTGCATTGGCGTCGGACGCGTGCCGAATCTTAAAGGGGGTCCCATTGTAGAAAAGGGGGGGCAGATGTTTGACGAAGAATTACGAGACTAGCTGTGATGTGTGCAGGCGGATATAATGCGATTTCGGCTGATCGATAGAAAGCCGGCTAATATCCGAGCAGCAGCCGTTAGGAATACATAATGCTCGAAGGGTTCCCGTCGCTGTAATTCGATTCCCTCGAATAACACTTTCATTCCAGGCGCCATGGAAAGTCTCCGGTTCCAGATATACAACCTAACCTCGCCCGATTTCCCCCTCTGCAATTCTGTATCCATCACTTTGTTAGCGCTGACAGACGGACTCACTAAACCAATTACTATGCTTCTTCGTTGAAATAGAAATCGAACGATTATATTATACGATTATTTATTAATAATATTTATAGAATTTAAAATAGAAAGAAATTAGTAACATAATAAATGTTAATGTTCTCTAAAATCGAAAGTCCAATTCAAATTCTTCAAGAGGGTGTCCTAATCGCTTTGAAGAGAGCTTTGTCGCACCCGTAATGGGAGAACTGAAGGGAACGCGGAAGCTCTAATGATCTCGCTCATTCGACAAATTGGACCGTCCTATTCCTGGATATATACTCGTATATATGTCAATGCCTGACGATTTCGAGTATTATCCTATCGCAGGATCCGGCTGACTACAACGCGACAAGCTTTACTCGGGCAAACTGGGTTTCAGTATTACGGTTATGATTCTTTTGTGCGTCCTAGTTACTTGTCGACTTCCAAGCAGCAAGTGCGAATAAAAGAAATGCTGAAAGTATTCTTTCAAGCAAAGACTTTCCCAGAAAAATGGCGTCCGCCACAGAAACCTTTCGTATTAATAATGACAATTCAAGTATTACCTGTTGCAATAATATCATACTATTTTCCTGTACCGTAATTAAATGCGCAATAGCAAGAAACACAGAATAAAATCATTCCAACAAATTTAACTGTTGTGATATGAAATATATCATAGTAATTGGTAAAAAAGGAGTATGTAAAACTGGAGTACTCACGTGTTGCATCGGAAAGGCAGCGCTACCGAGGAGGAAGTCCCATGCCCACGCGAAGATCCGCGCGCAAATGTGCATTGACGTCACCGCCAGCCTGCGAAGGATCCTTTGTCCTGGCTTCCTAGCTTTCCAGACGGCGCACGATCCTTCTCAATGATCCTGAGAATCTTCCTCACTCGCTTCCAACATCTTCGACGACGCTACGCACTCACCACTAATCACTCCTGCACTTCCACTTCAAGGATTCTCTTTGCTTGCTGAGCACTCCTTTATACTCAATGAAATAAAACAATTGCAAGAACTAGAACAAGTAGAACTGCACTACGAAAAGTCATAGTCTTCGATGCACTGAATTTATTGTAGACTCGATCGATTTAGTACCGAAGATCATCATAGCGCTGAGATCGCATTGAAAATCACGATTATTGGTCAATATAAATGAAGAGTTACGATTGGTTGAGTAAATGTCTCGAGTCTTTCTTGGTGGATGTTCTATGCAGGAGACACTGCACGAGCGGGCGACGAGCTACTTGTTGATCTCCGACGGCTGCGAATTCTTCGACATTTCGAACAAGTAAGTGGATTTTTGTCTCATTTAATTAATTGATTCTTCCGATTATTGTATTGTATTGTTAGTCTTGTGTTTCTGCATCTGTTGAAGCGAAACTAGATGAATCGTTAGACAGTAATAAGCGATACTCGAGTCAATGACACATTACACATAAACTCACCATATTTGGTTAACTTTCGGGTTCAGTGACTCAACTCTCGAATTATTGCCAAACTCGAGAAAAAAATTCATAACTCACGTAACACTGAGTCAAAGCATTCATTGAAAAACTCACAAACTTGATTCATTCTTGACATCGTCTGAATAATATAAAATAAGTCACTGAAAACCGATCGACGAGTATCGAGTCTTCCGTAACTTATGGGAGAGGAAAGCACCCCCAGCCAGACTCTCTCGGCTGGGAGACTGAACGACACTGACGGAAGAAAGGAGCGCGTGCCGCCACGGACACGCCAGGAGAGCCAGCGGAACGCATGTCTACAACGGATATCAGAGACACACCGTCCTCTATCTTTTTTGCTCCTCTTTCTAGCTCGTTAAAATAAATCGCCGCACCTTCTCCGATGGCCGTCTACCTTCGATATCCATCTAACTATGTCGCGTCGTAAATCAAAACTCTACTAGCGATATCTCAACTTTGACAAATATACATCGATTTTCATCGAGATATTCAAAACTGACTGCATACATTTTAATATTACTTTTTCTTATAGAATTAATATAAAACTATATAAAATATATTTATCATTATTACGAATACAATAAAAACATAGTAAACAAGAGTAAATTTAAATAAAGCCTGACGATTGGTTTAAAATCGATTATATAGTAGAAAATGAATAGATCCGCCAACAGCGAGAACTCACTGGAATTAGAGGCCATCTATCGACATTTACCTAAACTATCAAGCTCGGTATTGAATCGAATGAGCTCGGAAACTCGACGAGCACGTGGGTTATGCCAGCGGCGCGTGCGTGTGATCAGCTGTAAATGGGAGAGTTGCTAAGTTACGAGATCCGCCGTGCGCGCTCAGCTGATTCTTCCCAAGCAAATATGGCGTGTGTTGTTATCGGAGCGCTACAGTTTTGATAGCAATTGTTACAATTCTTCTACGGCGATTCTGTGAATTTCTCACGTACAATCGCAGGTGTTCGTTGTTATATTTTGGAGAGAAAGGATGCAACGATTCAGAACGCTTTTCCCTAACAATCGCAATGTTATTGGAATGGTACACGTTGGAGGTTTGCCAGGTAAAGTTTCGTTTTATATTCATACAATATTTAGTATTTCAACAAGATATTGTAAGAGATTGTGGCTAATTTTATGATAAAACAAGCTAGATGATCGAATATATAAATATTAGTAAAGTTCATTTATAAATACGGACGGATTTCATTTAATCCTTCCGAGTTTATCGTGAATGGCGAGACTAAGACAATCTTGAGAAAACAATGTATTATTCTCACCGTGACTTGAACCCTCATCCGTGAAAATAAGATAGCGAAATCTTGTTTGCGGATTGGTCGTTCAATACCAAGTTGAAAAATACAATTAACACTAACAACTTTTCAGGAACACCGGCTTACGGAGGATCCGTTAAACAAATCATCGATGATGCGGTGAAAGAAGCTTTGATATACAAAGAATGCGGTTTGGTACAATTCAATAATAACTCGATCAATCATTAATCAATTAAATCTAATAAATTAATACTTATAACAATATAATTCCAGGATGGCGTTCTCGTTGAAAATATGCACGATATTCCTTATTTACGTCCGAAAGATCTAACTCCTGAAACAGTTTCGATAATGACAAGAATCTGCGTGGAGATAAGAAAAGCATTACCATCAACTACTCCGTGCGGTGTTCAGGTACTTAAGCGGATGCTGCGACGATCTTCAAAAACACTGATATTTAATGGATCCAGATTTTAGCTGGATGTAACAAAGAAGCATTAGCAGTAGCAAAAGCGGCTAATTTCCAATTCATCAGAGCAGAAGGATTCGTTTTCTCACACGTCGCCGATGAAGGTTTCACCGACGCCTGTGCTGGACCATTGTTACGATATCGTCGACAAATCGACGCGGAGAATATTCTAATCTTCGCTGATGTTAAAAAGAAACATAGGTTAATATTAGAAATCTTAGGAATTCTAAGACAATTATTGATGAAATTATTTTACAGCGCACATTCAATTACTTCGGATGTTAGTTTATCAGAGACGATAAAAGCTGCTGATTTCTTTCTCGCGGATGGTGTTGTTTTAACAGGAACTGCAACTGGTGAACCAGTTAGTTTAGAAGATCTTGCAGGTTTGATATTTACATTTCTTTATATATCATTTCTATCTTTATTTATAATAATCGATCTTTTATTACAGAAAGTGTCAACTCCCATGGTCTACCTATTCTTATAGGCTCGGGGATTACAGCGGAGAACTTCAAAGACTTCTCGAAAGCTGCCCACGCTCTGATTGTCGGCTCGTACTTCAAATACCACAATGATTGGCGTTGCAATGTTAGTAAAGAACGAGTGAAGAATTTCATGTCGGTATTCGAAGAAGATAAAATCAATGAAGAGTAATCAGTCATTATTCCAACGACTTTTTGTTTTCACATACATTTTCTACAATTTCAATATAAGTCTTTTTACTATCTTCTCATTGACTTTCTATTCATTCAGACTCGCAAGTTTCACGGATCATTCACTAATGACTCGTCGAGATGTAAACGTAGAGGAATTGAAATGACTCGGCAAGAGAGAATACATCGTTTCTTTCCAGGTGCTTGTGTCGAAGAGATGCACGTGCCAAGCGTAGGCGTTCGCAATGAAAATATGCCAGGGGCGAACTAGTACCGCCTCTATATTTATTGTTGACAAACAGTCCTTCCTTAACCAGACCGCAAAAAAACCTTCGCGGCGATTCTATTTGCCAAAAGGGAAACTTCGACTCTTTCAAACAATCCGAATTCTTGGCTTCTTTTGCAAGTAATTGCTTTCGATGATGTAACATACCTCGCTTTTCTTTTCTTTACCATTATTGTCATTTAAGCGCGACGCATGCGTCGAATCCCCTATCCGATCAAATAGAGTATAATCCTGATTTACGAATGACGCAATCAACGCTTTTAAACTTGCTTGCGTTCTCCCTCGGAGAGAACGAAACCATTGCCAATTCCTTCAACAAGGAGAGGTTCGCTTGCCTCTCTTTTAATAGGCGACGTCCCATTCAAAGGCTATCATCCGTCAGTCATTCTTAATGAGTTTGGATTAGATTCATTCTCTCGCTTCCCCCACCCCCCCCCCCCCCTCTCGGACGCTCATCTCCGGAATCATGCCGCGAAATACCCTCTTTCGTATATATGAATACTCAACTTGGTATTATCAAGAATAAACCGTAGAATATCATATCTAATTAATGAACACGCGCTCAACAAATGATCGATGTTTTTATCACATTGTGAATTATACTAGTATAGAGGAGGAGGAGGAGGAGGAGGGGGGGGGGAAAGGCCCCTTGAATATCGCATCCCTGCTTTTTCCCCTTCTCTTACGACGATTCTGTTTATGCGTGTCCGTTGGAGTCGGAGGGTGGTGGGTTCACTGACTCCCAAGCTACGGTTTCTGCGCTACGCTTATTTTGAGAGACACTGCTCTCCGCTCTGCTCTGCTCTGCTCTGCTCTGCTCTGCTCTGCGCTGCGCTGCATCGCTGCTGAGAAACTCCGCTAGTCGTAGACCAACTCTTGCTGCTTAACAAAGCAGCCTTTCGCTGCTGCTTGCTAGGAAGAGAAGTGGAATCAGTGCCCTCTGGCAACGCTTCGAGATTCACTAACATCCCTCTTATAAATCTCTAAGAGAGAGAGAGAGAGAGAAAAAAAAAGAGGTTGCAGCCAATGAGCCTTGGTGAAAGTGGCCCGCTTTTCGCAGCGACTAACGGAAAAGTTAATGCGATAGGTAAAAAGGATGTGTTTTCCTTGCTAGTATGTAGGTACGCAGTCGGAAACAACCAGCAGCTGTTCGCCCAGCTGAGCGAACCCCCACTTATATTCACTCGGAAAGAGGAGAGCAAAAGCAATGATGTATTCATTCTTTTAAGCACCCTGATCTCTCATATTATTAGTTCGTTGTCATTTTTCTTTATTTATAGGCTGGCGAAAATACCAGTGCTTTTTGTTGAATTGCGAAATATCACTGTTACGATGACGATGACGCCATCGGGCTTCTTGTCTTTTTCCACTGCGCTTGCTAAATCGGGACGCGGGGTGCGTCGACAATCGAAGGTCGACGCGAAAATAAAAACACTGCGAAATCAAGTGTTTACGCATGATAAATCGCACAGTGATATTTCGTCCTGGCGACGAATCCATCGCGCAAAACAATTTGTAAAATGAACCTCTGAAATTGTAATGCATTGTGCGATGAATGCATTTTATTGGCGATTGGAAAAATTGTAAGTTCGAGATGATTTTCAAGAGTTATTAAACATGTATCTTTGAACTATGTTATTATGAAGTGAACTTCCTCGCAACGCGAACTGTAGTTCCACAGCTCTCCAAGCGACTGGCATCGATTTTCCGTTTATGACAGTCCGCCTGCAAGCTTCCTTCGAGCGAGCAAAAAAAAAAGGAGTACTCGTTTCCGCAATCCTTCGATAGTTACTTGGGAATTCCAGTTTTTTAATCTAAGTCATAATAAAATCTTGAATGAATCAAAGGTAAAAGTCTATGCGATTTCAATCAGTTTAGATTTCAAGCGTTCCTCGTCGACGCTCGCGCGTCAATGGCTATTTATAATGCTTGCGGATTTCCCGAAAGTGAATTGGTATACTATGGAGTGAGACGAGGAGTGCGGAGAGGAAGGTGAGTGCTAGCTCGAAAATCGATGTGTCCTGGGTTCCTTTACTGCCAGTGCTTGATACGATCCTGCCACCCCTTTGGAAGTACTCTCTCCACTCGTCCCTCCTCCATGTTTCTCCCACCAGGAGTCCAAGTTACCCTCTCTCGTTCCCTCGTCATCGGCTTGGCTGCCCAGCAGCTCGCCAGCCTGCCAGCCAGTCGAAATCAGCTGACGACTATTACACTGCGGGCAGTTGCTACCACGGCTCCTCAAACGCAACACTGTTCAGGCGAGTGACTCTCTCTCTCTCTCTCTCTCTCTCTCTCTCTCTGTTTCTCCCTTCTTCTTTTTTATCATCTTCCGCTTTTGCTGCTTCGCCTTTTGCCTTTCCTCTCCAAACTTGGAGAAACGTAACACGAACGAATCTTGCGAACATAGTGCGATCCTTCCCTCGCTCGGACGAGCCGATTCCGAAAGGTCCGAGCGCCTTCCGGGATTCAAGGATTCTATGGTAAAATTATATTGACGATTCTTCAATGTTGAAGGACAAATACGTTGGAGTTTATTGTGGAGAGAGTTGTGTTGTGATTTGTGAGTGGATGAGAGCAGGTGTGTGCCTTTTTCTCTATTGAAATCAAGCTATTATCGCACGAAGGAAAACTACTCGAAGCTCTTTGCTCCTTCCTCCACCTTTGTGTCTAGCGCTCTCCTTCTCGCTCTAGCGAGCTAGAGCGAATTCGAGATCAAGGTCGTTGTCACACGCCCGGTACGAGGAAACGCTCACCGGAATATTGTTCCTGGTGATTACTCTTTCGAGGATCAAATCATCGACCGTTTTTCCGAACAAAGAAGTTTACTCCTGCGAAAGTAAGAACGATTGAATCCTCTCGCAATCCCTATCCTATTATTACATTATCATTCATCAGTCATGATAATTATTACTAACATCCCATTGCCAACTTTCGATGATTTCTTATAATTAATCATCGATGTTAATTATATCACGAGTCGCATCATCGGTGAAGTTCATTTTAAGTCCTGAAACAAAACACGATGCGGGTGACATCTCACGCTGACGAGACAATCGTGCACGCAGTAAAATCGACAACGCTGACTCATATGCATTATTGCGAACGTAACGAGAAGCTACGAGTGTCTTTGGATAATTTGACTTCTTTTACAAGTCTTTAAGTTTTGACCAAGTATTTATTGGAGAAGGAAGAGAATATTTCGGCTAGTGGGTGACGTCGATCGGACAGGAAACGAACGAGAGAGGGGACGAAGGTAGAGTCCGGTAGCGGTTGGTAACGAAGCTTCATCGACGCGAACTCTGGCAAGGGCAATGGCAGTGGCTCCTGTCCAGGGATGCACACACCTCGTTCCCTGAGCTTTCGCTTCGAGGTCATTCCGTACTTCCGTGTCTCTTATGCACCCTTCGACTAACCACCTACGCGCTTTTATCCGCATTTATATTGACATTCGTATTATACTCTTTACACTGATTCCTCTCTATCAGTGTGACTCCTCTATGTTTGTGTGCGTCTCTCTCTGTGTAGTCGCGTCACGAAAGAGCGGCTCTCGAGGCGACCCCTTCAATCAGACCTTTCTTCTTCTTTGACACGCACGCTCTTGTATACCTTTCGTCTCTTTCTCACCACGCTTTACAAGTCCTGTTTCTTTTAACAGCGCGCATACTCCAACGCGCTTCTTTGTCAGGTTGTAGTACGAGCGGCTAGGCTTAGCTTGCCTTTTAGATCGCTTTGCCTTCCCCGACTAGGCTTCTCTAACTAGTTCGTGGATTCCTTCGAGGCGTCTAAACGACAATTGGCTTAGTCAATAAAAACGAGTATATAAAACGCTCTCGACAAAGACGATCCTTTTTCGAATCATTCGGGTTAAGTTTCGTGTGACGTGAAGGTTAGTTTTCAATGAAATCAATCTAGCTTGTTTCTTCATTTCCTTTCGTGCGAGGGAAACGACTTTGTTTACCTCGGACACGCCGGTCAGCTTTTTCACGCGGAACTTTCTTTGTCTCAAGCTAAACGGCGCGCGAGTGTTGTAGGGAAGCGAGAGGGAGAGGCCTGGTCATTTATGGTGGATCATTAACTGATACTCGCGGCTAATAGCTGTGCGTTCATCACGCGAGCGCTGCGTGCAACACTCGGCACTGCGACACCGGTGTCATTCAAGGTTGATGCTTTGATTAGTCTTGGGAAAACTTACGAGATTTCAACTAGAATATATGTTGATCATTTATTCATTTAAATAGTAATATTATAAGAAATAGTTGAAAAGAATGAAGAATTATTAAAGATGATTCCGGTAGTAGAGTTGCATAATTTCCCCCCTCGAATCCGGAAACGACGCTTTTGGCAGCGCCTCGTAATTCCATTGGCTGGTGGCCAATAATCGTACGCGATTCTCTATATCGACGGAGGCGGTGCAGCGTGAAACGTACTTAAGGGATCATGTTTCCCCGCTCGGGCGTGGGAGCGCTTCCGACTACGCTTTAACCCAAAACCTCCACGTGTACAGGCTTCTTCTTCTTCTTCATCTTTTTTTATTTGCTTTTGTATTATCACTTGTTTTCTGTTGATGAGAATTTTTCATGTTTTCGTATGATATATTTTAGTATGATAGGAAAGTATTTAAAGGATTATTCTTGAATCTTTCTATTGATCTCCGATTCGCTATTCTCGGTCACGAATGCGAGGCCAACGCAGAAAAGCTGGAAGGACGCGTTTGATTGGAGAGGCCGTCGAAAGCGGCTAATTACATTATTTAATTATACGTCGCGACGAGATAAGCTCGCTAATTATGCGATCGAGGGATCAAGTGGACCTAGCACAGCGCGCACGCGCTCATTGCTCTTATTATACCTCCCCTCTTTAATGAGATGCTGGGACTTATACTATAGTCGAGACATCATCGATTAATCTCGATATGTTTATCTCGAGAGTAGATAACAGACACATTCGTATCTGTTTACAAAAGTACTCTTTACTGATTTCCTTTTTATCATAATTAAAAATTAATCCAATGCAGCCACGCAGTCTGGATTACTTCCTTAGTCGATGTTTAACATGAAACATTCAACGGTATACAGTTGGTCATTAAAAAAACAAACGCGCCCTCATTATGCCAATGCAATTAGCACACAATTGTCAAGAGTGGTCAAGGGCTATCGGTAATCCCCAGTTGGAGAAAGAAAGGCTATCTTGCCTGGTCATTCTTCATTTGTATAATCATTGATGACGCGTAGTTATACAATGCAGTTTAAACGGCAAGAAAATGGTGGGAGAAATGGCGAATGAATCAGCTATGTACATCTACTAGATTTCTTATTTGAAATTCATATGATTTCTTACATTCTACTCTAAATGAATCATCCTGTAGAAATGTTCTACCAGCTGATGATGTGAAAATGTTGCGTCAGCATTACGGATAAACAGTGTTATCGCATTATCGGAAATTCAAGGGGCGATAACAGCGCCTTCCTTTCGATTTCCGCCACCAACTTCGATCCTGATTCATTCGCAAACTGACTGCCGTACTGTACAGTTCCTCCGTTCTCTCTCTCTCTCTCTCTCTCTCTCTCTTACTCGTGTGTGCTTCTTTCGCAATGCTCGCTGCGCACCACGTGGACCCATAAACCAACCAGCGTCGAGTGTGTTTACTGTGCGCGCTATAACGAAGATCGTGCGCAACGCCAGTGAGTACTGCGCTGTTCCTCTTCGATCATTTTCTTCTTATTTTCTTATACATTTAGACAGAAGAAAAGTGTGTGTCGTTTCTTTGTGTTTTCTTAAAGATTCATTGATGTCCTTCGAGTTTCTTTTCCTGGCACAGATGTTCTTATACTCGGCGCGCGCGCGCGCGTACGCGTGCCCCGTTAGAAAGAGTTTACGGGAGTTTTCTTAAGGTGGCAGAGAGTGTGTTGTGACGGCTCATGTGGGACGCGCGTTAGGCGCTTTTTAGCCGAAGTAGGCCTGCGTATAATGAGAGAAAGTATTTTTGGTAGCGCGGCGCTGCCCTCGCGCAAACGAAATATGAAATTTCATCAGCCTCTCTCGTCTTTCTCGATTACTTTAACACACCGAAACAATTCTCTCAATCGGTCTCTCTGAAATGGTGAGATTAGAATCGATGCTTCAAGTGCATCGATACCGGTCGAGCGATTAAGAAACGTCGCAAAACTGTAATCATCCAATGCCAACCAACCAACGTACAGTGTCCAAGTTGCAACTGCGTTGTTAAGTAAAACACAGAACGACAACTGATTAACTCCCCTTCATTATCACCGGGAAACAGTATTAACACAGGAAGTGTGTCGAACAATAAATTAGTACGTGTAATAATATTGTCTCATCTCTTCTCATACACGAATATTAACAAAAAAAACAAAAAAAAAACAGAGC
This sequence comes from Ectemnius lituratus, assembly GCA_910593735.2. Taxonomy (NCBI): domain Eukaryota; kingdom Metazoa; phylum Arthropoda; class Insecta; order Hymenoptera; family Crabronidae; genus Ectemnius; species Ectemnius lituratus. The sequence continues at coordinate 6,704,533 of OU343045.1, forward strand.
CACAAAGGACAAAGAAAGCACACACCACGCTAGATAAATGGGCCTTTTTCGCAGTGGGCTTAGGCCGCTTTCACAATCGCCGGCACACATTGCGGCAACGGCGCGTAACGCAAAGTGCAATTAACAATCAGCGGGCCGAGGCAGTGGGTTTTTATCCTCGCGTCGATTTTCTATTTATACTTCGGCCCTAGTATTCCCGATGTAAGCCACACACACACACACATACACACTCTCTACTCGAGGAATATTTCGCAACTTGATTCGAGGACGAACAATAACGTTGAAGTGATCATTTTCATGATAATAAATGATTGAAAATAGAACGAAAGTATTAAAAACAAGGATTATTTATTATTACAGGCGCTGAAGAGCAAGAAGAAGGTCAGGATGCTGAGCAGCTTGGCAAACTACTTACTCGGAGGTAATATCTCCGGCGCGCAGGAGTCGCGTGAGGCTTCCAATAAGGAGAACCTGGAATCTCTGCCGATCATGGCGAGGCTTAGCCAGGTGGAGGTCGAGGGCGATGACTGGATCCTCATTGACCGTGCTGGTAAGAACATCACAGATCTCTCTCTCTCTCTCTCTTTCTCTTTCTTTCTATTTCTCTCTCCCACTTCCCAAAGACAAGCAGCTTTCAAATCAGTACGAATAATCCACTGAATCATTAATCATCCAGACAGCAGGTTTATGGGAGACTCTGTTCAAACTCTAAGCTGTGTGAACCCGGAAATGTTAACAGTTGAGGATGCAATGGCGCTGGAGGAGTCGTGGTACGTAACGCCACCCGCATGTTTCACACGGGCGGGACCCGTGAATGTTGAAACATCGCCACTGGAGGATTTGCTGATCGAGCATCCTAGTATGTCGGTTTACCGTGCCAGCGCGTCTCCACTCGCCCCTGACACTCCACCACCGACACCTGACGGAGTCGAGGGAATCTTGATAGAGGATGTTACGTCTCAACATGCCTCGTCGAGTCCATCATCCGTGGAAAGTACTAATACTACCCCTAGAGCCATCGTACGGAATCAAGAACAATCACGAAGACCAGCTATTCATGATGGTAGACCCGCTAGGAGTGCTGTCGCCGCGGAGAAGCTTAGGCTCGTCCAATTACGCTCGACTCAAAAGGTATGTTTGAATTTGATTTGTTATTGTTTTAAGATTGAGTTTTTGGTATTAATATTTTTTGGGGGGGGGTGTGTTTTTAAATAGGTACTCGAGAAACGGTCGACGCAAGCGTTGAAGAGAAGCCGGCTCGAGCGAAGCAATAAATTGAGAGAAGTGTTGAGCGTAAAGGGCAAGCGGCCACGCCGCCAAGACCGCTTGCGCATCCAGAATAGCGGCGCAAACAACAACCGGAAATGCTAGTCATTCGATCTCAGGCCAAGGTGTACTTAAAGACCTTTTTTTTTTGTTTTTTTTTTGTTTGTTTTTGTGCTCCTAACAATATCTCATTGCAACTGGGTGGAAGTCCCATCTATCATATATGCGAGTTCTCATCCTCTCCGACAAAAGCTATGAAAAAGGAATCGCGTGAATTTCGAGGGTAGCAAGTTTGAAAATCGTGTCCTTTCAAAGAGAGAGAGAGAGAGAGAGAGAGAGAGAGAATTGTGAATGACAGGAAATTCTATGGATTAGATTCATCGTTCATTCGAGAGTAAGTTTCTCTTGGCGCGAAATGGTGATTTATGTCAGTGAAACTAAGTACTTTGTTCTTGAAAGATGACTGTTAGGACTGTCAATGCCAGGTCGCGACTTTATGCGAAGTCTGATACTTTATAACCAAGAGAGTGTGTTGTGAAGCTAGTCCCGAGATATATTTATTTCCTTGTCACGCGGTTAAAGAAGGACGCGATAAAGGATCTTACGCAATGAAAACGCGAGTCGAAAGTTTCAAAACCACCGAAGTTGACAGTGTCACGCGTGAGATAGTATTCGAAACTTGGCACAGATATTCTTTCTCACCTGGGTTATTTCACGGCTCGGGAATCGACAGAGTAATAATGACGATGATTTTCAATCTACCAACAACAACAAAACCAAGAATATCGCTTCTGATCGCACCTTGTCTCACTCCCGCCTTGATTTTCGCGTCTCGCTGCTCGGCTACGGAACAGTGCGTGCGAGGGGAAAAAGAGAAAGAAAAAAACACGGCCAATCGCCGATTGATTAAACCAATGGTAGAGGATGTCGGAGAGCCGCATCGATAGACGTTGCGTCTTCAAAAGGGAAGCGAATGAAAAAAAAGAGAGAAAGAAAGAAAAGAAAAAGAAGGGAGCAGGTATTGACCTGTATAAAAAGGCACTTGGCAAACATACCGAGCGACGTGCGCAACTATTTCGATGGCGTAGGCGTCGCTCGCGTCTAACGTCTATTAATGGACGCCCCATTAAATATTTATTTAGCAAACACACTTTATATGTAATATCAATTAATATTAAAGGGCTAATATTGATTAATATTAAATATAAATAGGCTGTATTACATACATACACACACACACACGTCCCAATAAAGCGCGAATGATTCGCCGCGGGGTGATGGTGGTGGGGATCTGGAAAGTGGGAAGGGTGGGAGGGGGTGGGGGACACGCTCGTGTATCGGTGCGATATGTGTGTGTATATACTAATATGGCTATATTATATATAGCTTTCGCGTAGAAGTAAAAGGACCGTGAGTTTCTAGCGTAATTAGATTCGTAATTCAGAGTACCAATCCGTGGATGGTTAAAAGCAGAGAACACGTCCACGTGGAGTAAAGCGAGGTTAAAGAAATGTTGTACTCCCACGAGTCCCCTTCTCTCCGAAGCCTGGGCCTTTAAGGGTCCCCCCTCGCAAGGCCCGATAATGCCCGCTGTTAATTTCAACCGCCGGGTGCAGAATATATATATATATATAATAATCCTTCCAGAAATGAAATCGACTCGACTAGTCTCTTGTTAAAAAGTGCAATTTGGACGGCCAAGCGCTCGGCGGAATGTAAACTTAAAGGTTCCTCGGCGAGTAGGGCTGTCCCTCTGGGCGAATATGGGTTCAATCGGGCCCAAAGAGCCGATGGGCCTGGGCGGAGAGGGGAGAGAGAGAGAGAGAGAGAGAGAGAGAGAGAGAATGCACACAGATTCCAACGTTGAGAATCGGATTCTATGTACACTGACGCGCGTTATAGCGCGTCCATGAGTCCCCTGATCCCTTTGGGCCTAAAGGCCCAAGGCCCCCTTGCGAAGTTCCACTCTGGCCGGAACCCAAGTCTCTTAGTCAATAACCAGCGTCGGGGTGCGAATTCCCTCTCTTATAATATACTTTCTACCTGGGCCCGAAATCTAAGGCCCGGCGGGTTGGGTCAGGTTCGTCCGAAGCTAATTTTGCGGTCAAAATTCCTCGGATGAGATAGTACCCTTAACCTTCGAAAAGGACCTGCTGATGCCCCTTCTTTTAATCCTTGACATCCAAATCCTTAAGGCCCCCTACTTCTCTTCTCTTATCCCTAAGAGTGGGTCTAATCTCGGCCGGAACGCACCCCGGCGACCTCGAAGCAACCAGGAAGCAACAGTTCTGTACATAACCGGTGTACCGTGCCGAGCTGCACAAATTAGCAAAATGAAGGATGCGTGTTTGTACGAAAGAAGGACGAAGCCGTGCTGGAAGGAAGAGCGAGCATGAGAGAAAGAGAGAGAGAGAGTTTTAGGAAACGAAAGAAGTCGTGCGTGATTATTCTAACACGCCCTGTTCATTGCCAGTCTGTGTGTGGTTATATGCTGTGTATACGTATGTATATCTCGTAAAGTGACGCCGATATATCTTGTAAGGGATGATGATTATGATGATGGTGATGATAATGATGATGATGATGATGAACCCCGCACCGATTTATGCGTTCAGGATACATATGTGTGTGTAGGGAGACACGAATGTTTACACTTTCCCACCCAACCCAACCCAACCCAACCCTTTTTCCCTACTCCCAGGCAGCTTGGCGCTTGGGTCGACATTGTGATCCGGACTTTTTCTTTGTACGAGTTCCCCAGTTCCGTTCTAACCTATTCCTCATGGATTATATGTTATAATTTAATTGTACGATCGTGCACCTTGACCCTATGATGATTAATAAAATATTTTATGTCACTATCATTTATTTGTTTCTTTGTTGATGATGGAAAGAAGGAGGTTATTTCATTGGAGAGTGATATGGATTGGTTGACCAATCAATGAGTAGGTTGTGGAATTTTTGAGGTAACAGGAGTTTTGTTTTATGAGATTCGTCACGACGTGATTGTTCGAGGAAAGATTGATAAGGAAGAGTTTTCGTCATGCAACGTCAATCATACGCGCAACCGGATATCGAAAATGTCTTCGAGAAGTTTAAGAAGATTCAAGAAGTACTTCAAATAAAGGATATTTTATCTTTATAGGTTTGTTTTTTGTTTATAAGAAGATTCTTTCAGGCGTATTTGATACAAAAAGCGTACAATGAGACGCAGGAAGAAATATTAACGTTCGAGAGACAACAATCTTTATCGTTCAGAGAGAAATTAATTAAAGCGACGAAAGCATTCTTGGCATTGGAAAAAGTGCACAAATCAAGTGTCGAAGGATTGAATAAGAAGAACGAGGAACTCATCGATGAGAAAAAGAAGATCGAAGAAGAGAACGTTGAGTTGAAAGAGATCGTTAATCAACTTCAACAGCAATGCGATCATTTCCAATCCCTTTTGACCGAGCACAATCAAGACGCTGAACGAAGTAGATAAAATAATTAAGAATCGTCTATGTCAATTAAACTAGAACTCTTTTAATCAATTCGTAATCAGTTTGGAAGCTGGAAGAGGAGCTGGAAATTGCGCGAGCCAAGTTGGAATTTCAAGAAGAATCTCACAAAGAAGAAATCACTTCTTTAAAGAAAAGACATATCAATGAAATGCTGAAATATAAAATATCATTTGAGAGTGCGCGGCAAAAAGTAATAATCTATTACAAAACATATTAAATATTCCTGATTAATTAATAATTCTGTAATTTGTATTCTAATTAGTTTCGAGATGGAAAACGCAATCGTCTGAAAAAAGGAAGTAATGGCGCTTTCAGGTACGATTTCAATAAATCATTCCGATTATATTTTATAATTAATAAAAATATTCTTTTCAAGATGGCCGCGTCTCGAAGTGGAAAAATCCGACGCGACACAAATACAGGATGAAACTATCGAAGAAGTATTTCATCCTGCGATAGTATTAAATCAACAAACCACAACAAACCACAATAAAGAAATAATAAAAGACCCAGAATTAATAGAACCAAAGCCAAAGAAACGTCGAAAACTATTTCATCAAAATCACGAAGAACTCTTCGATCTTTACGATATTAAAAACACATCCAATCAACATTAATCTCCTAAATATTTATTTCACTATAATTCAATACAACATAAAAAATCAAATTCCATTAAAGTCATTGTTCGTCCAATATTTCTTATGTACAAGAATTTACAAGTTTCCTTAAACTGCGAATGAATAAACAACGCGACGCGATAAATATTCGACGAACTTGTAAAGATGTAATTAATTAGAAAAATCAAATCGATGATAAGATTTATGGCTTGCTGATCTTTCGATTCAAGGAGTTCCAACTGTTTGTATAATCGATCTTCAAATGACCGTAGGTGTTGAGATCGAGGCGCGAAGGTGGAACCATTCCCACGATGATCCTTTCTTGATGACTTAACGTCGAACTATCCTCGTCCTCGATTGGACATCGCGGAACAACTGTAACTATCAGAACATTCACGCGTCGAAGAGAAACATAGAATTTATTTCGAAAAAAGAAGTAGAAAATTGTGTATTTTGTCGATTAAGTTTAATCGACTTACCAGCTTCTTCGATATTTTTTGTTCGTATTCGAGTCTCCAAATATTCGGACCTTTAATTCAAAGAATTAGGAATTATCTGTTATTTAATAAGAGAATTATATTTCATTACCTTTGCGATGGTTTAAGGTTATGTTTGCTTCGTTTATGTTCATCGATTTCACTCTGCCGTAATTCTACAATCACACACTCTTCAATGACAGTACCAAAAAAAACAAAAAAAAGGTTACGAGAACGAGAATCTGTTTTGACGAGGTTTTACGTCCTACATTCCACACCTGTCCGACGGGTGACTGAACTTTGGATAAACAAGTCTCTTAAGAATCTCAGCAATTAAATATCAAAGAATACTACCACTGTAAATAAGATTACTTGTGAAAACCTGTCTTTGAAATGCTTGACTCAAACCGACCCACGCACACTTTTAAGACCTTGGCAAATAATGATTTAGCACGAGGACGCGCGAAGTGGTAATTTAACATTGTCAAGTTGAAATCATCCAAGAGAAAGTTACCTGCTTTTATTTTTCATTGATCATCAATTAGAAATTCATTTATTTAAAGTATAAATCAAGTTAAGTTATCTTTTTCAATCGCTAGGAAGTTTTTCTAGGACGACTTAGAAATCGATGCGACGCAATGCAATGCTCTTGCGTCAGGAATCATCATTTCACGAGCAAATACGCCCCCGCTGATTTATGATACGTGAAATCAGTAAATATGATGACGAAGCATAAGAAACGCGAACTAGTACGATTTCTTCGTGATTCTTAGTATTAAATGACTGTGACTAGCAGAAAGTATGTGTTAGTAGAACTCGGTCGACTATTACGATTTATCACAGATGTTCGAATCAATTCGTTGCAACTAATACGATTATTATCAAACTTTCTAATATTTCTTTATTTATTAACTAAAAAACATTCAACAATCATTTCTTTGACAAATCAGAGCTCGAATTAGTATTCCACGCGAGGGTCTCTAAAACGTGAGTGACATAAATGAAACATTAATCCGAAAAGGCGATGCAATCCTTTCGCAAACTCACTGGTCACGCATCTCTAACGGTTCTCGATGCCAAATCATTCGAAGAATGCACTTCCGTTGCATTTCTTTCCATTCATTAATTCTTCATCCGATTCACGCTAAAGTGAGCCGATGGAAAGCCTGATTTCTCAAGCAGGAAAAACAGAAGAAAATATCGACAAAGTGAAAGGACTCGAAGAGAAAATTTCATGCTTCTATGATTCGCAATATTGATTATCAATATTGGGTTGTGCTCTTATCGATTAATGAATGAGAAAATATTCGAGAGTCTAATTAAATGAAATTTGATCAATGAGTCAAATATGAGACAAAGTAGTCCAAAGAATAAGAATTCTCTCACGTCAGTTTCTCGTTTCTCAGAGATAGCAATTAGTCTTACCAGAGAGAGGAGCGTAAACCGGATACGCGACGTAATCCGGCACGTCGTCCTCGTAGATCGGACGCTGATAATGGCAAGCATTGTTCCTCTGTCTTGCTGGTCCATACAGCTCCTCTACTAAACTAGGAGCTGCGTATCCAGGCTCTTTTGAAGTGTACCTACGAATTTGATTATTGGAAAATATTGTTATAATATTTCATTCGACAAAATCCTTACCAATAATCAGAAGGTGCACGTGTTTCACGATTGAATTTTCTTGATGATCTTCTTTCGTGATCTCGTTGTGAGAATTCGTCGCACTTTGACATTCCTCCGACACTGTGTCGTCGTAGATAAGCATAGTTCTCCAAATCCCATGGATCGACGTAGTGTCTGCCACCGCTTCTTGAACTACACTCGCCGGAACTACCAGCGGAAGTCGATCTTTGTGAATCTATCGAATCCCAATAAATTCCTGATTCGATTGGCATTTTGTTTCATCCCTCTCTTTTTTTTGGGGGGGGGGGAGGGGGGTCAAATTTCCTATAATTTGTCACACAGAGAGAGAGAGAGAACTGTTAATTCGAAGTGGTAGAAGTACCGAACAAGTAGAAACACTGCGAATGAATGCTATTTCGCTGCTGGATTCGCGCGACTGACGACGAAACAATTCCCTCGCATTTTCCCCCTACCTTACACCGTCGCAACTGATCGGGATAAGTGAAACCGTAGACTTTCACACTGACTAAAACATTCGGCCGGGTTGTTGAATTCCATTTGTAACCTGTACGCGAAGAGAGTGTTTGTTTATGTTTATAATTACAGCTGTTAAAATACCGAAGGAAAGAAATCAATCTAGTGTGACAGCTTAAAGATCATGAAATTCTTGCCGAGATAAATTAGAAAGGTTGGTTTGGTGAACTGTAAGAAAAAAGTAGATAACTATCGTAGAATTAGGCCGACTCGAGTATAATGAATTTACCCAAGGTTTTTGTCTATGACCATTTTCATCGTAGAGGGAATGTTTACGTAAGAAAAGATTTCCATTAATATTCATAAAGTTGATCTATCGAAAAAGCAAAAATGACTAGAAAGTCAGATATTATCAACTTACTTTCTTCCATGAAGGAAGAGAAGCCCGGTACTCGCAAAGGAAAGTCTTTTAAACACGCTTAATGCTAATTAGGTTACTTTAACCTCGTTTGGAAAGGGTGGAATGAGAAAAAAAAGGTGTGATTCAACTGTGCTCGCATATATTTCATTTGTGAGTATCGACAACTTCGAGAAATAGAATTCCTTCTTCCCAGTAAACGATTAGCGTTATTTCATCGATCTGATTAATTTTTTTAACCACTGAAAATAATTTTTGTAGAATGAACTTTCTCACTTTCTCGCTCTTCCGCTTGCTGGGAAGAGAAGTCCACTAGAGCGATTAAAGTGGTCAACATCCAAAGGAAGCACGCGCAAAACTTTGATATCCTCCGCTCTCTCTCTTTCTCTTTCTCATCCTATTTACACACACAACACACAGACACACACACACACACACACACACACACATACCACAGAGCTCCGGAAAGAAGCATCGCGCGGAAATCTATAAAAGAGCGTCGAGGAGAAGAAAGACACGTTTGTTCCTCGATAATAAACATAGACATGTTTAGAGGCTCTAGTAACATATATCACAGATTCACATCCGTCCTCTCCCGTAACGTGTTCCTTCCTCCGATGCGCCACGCAAATCTCACGAATTCTTATCATTTCCAACGTATATAACACACACGCAGGAACAAATTAATCGGATTGTAAGTACTAGTTTTCTAGGTTAGAGTGAAAAATACAATTCTTAAATATGCGGGGAAAAAAGTGGTACTCTTGTTGAAGGTTGGATTCACCGATTACTTCGAACCATACGATGTGTTAAGATTTCGTTTCTTGCAACCGAAGACTTCAATTGTTATGGGATTATGCGCTAAACTAGAGGAGTCAATGGAATTCGATTATAAATTAACGGTTGTTTTTTAGTCTTGGCTGCATTGACGGGGGCGCGCGCGTATACCTTATGATTGTAATTAAACTTAACTTCGAAACTCACTGCGGCAAATTGACCGACATACACTTTGATCCTTTTGCCTGCCTTTGTTTTTTGTTCTCGTCCAGTTGTTGTGTTTTGTCGGTAATATTCTCTCGTCGATAGCGGTTTAAAGGGAGATCGATAACCGCTTAAGAGAGAAAGGACTAATTTAACTCTCTGATGGAGTAGTAACTTCTGCTTCGGACAAAATATTAGAGAGCTAAAACTAGTCGAGATAATATCATCTAAAATAACGCGAATTATTGAAACTTTCCAATTTACTGGGGCGGGAAAAAAAAAGTACCACTGCGAATTCGATGCACTCAATAATAGTCGAAGGAAAAGAGTACAAATTAGGAACAATGATATACTGAAATAATTACCGATTGGCAAAAAAAAAAATGCAAGATAAACTAATCATTGAAAAAAAAAGGTTAATTTGAGACTTTTCATTCGCGCGTTATGCTCCGAGTGTAAAGTTACTATGTCATTATTAAAGCTATTAAACACTATCTAACCAATACACACGCACACTTGGAGCCTAACACGGCTCATTATTTATCCAAAAAAAAAAAAAAAAAACTCGTCCAATTAGAAAATACAAAAGCAGATCTTGCGTTGTTTTTATTTACGAAGGACTTTGTTCGTCAGAATCGCATGGCAAGTTCCTCGATCAGGAAAAAGGCGCGTTCTGAATATTCTCGACAACTTAACCTAACATAAATTCTTCGTATACAATAGAAATAAAAAAAAAAACCGAGAGAAGAAAGATAGAAAGAAAGAAAGAAAATAAACACTAAGAGGTACCGTAAAAAATAGTTCAGTTGGAGATGAAAGCCTTGGACATCGACGAGTATCCGTGAGGAGGCCGAATCCGTTCACGGTTGGGATACTGTTCTTTTTTTCCTTTTATAAATATATGCGTAGAATTACAGATATCATACACGTTAAAGCTTTTCGGTTCTAACTTCATCTGACCTGATCTAGCAACAAAGAAGCGGCTAAGTCTACGTCGTATTCAGTCTGCTTTAAAGCACCCTCGCACTGCTGCCTATTCGCCAAACCCAGTCTAAAAATATCCAATTCATTATTCATTATTTCTAAGACAATAAGTTGTTTCTTTTCAAAGTTACTTAATTTCTATTTAAATATAAATAAGCCGTTTAGTTTGAAAGTGACTCAAGTTCAGTGATATTTAAATTGCGTTGCGAAAAAGTTTGAGGTTAAATAAAATGAAAATTAAACGAATAAGATAGCAATTGAAAATTCTTTAATATATCTATTTAAATATAAATAAGCCGTTTATTTTGAAAGTGACTCAAGTTCATTGATATTTAAATTGCGTTATTACAAAGTTTGAGGTTAAATAAAATGAAAATTAAACGAATAAGATAGCAATTGAAAATTCTTTAATATATCTATTTAAATATAAATAAGCCGTTTATTATCAAAGTGATCTAAGTTTTCAAAAGAAATCGATGCAATATTGATTGATTTATAGAAATCACTCACCTTACAAGTGACTCGATCTTAGCTTGCCGATCCTTGAGTATCTGTTTAGCAGCTTGACTCGTATCCCAACCAGTAGCTTGAAGAGCAGCTAATATTTCTTGTTGAGACGCGTCAGTTGCTTCTCGTTGAACTTTCATCACCTTATTCGCCCGGAATTCATCATTCAATGACATTACTAATTGTTGGGACGCACCACTCAACGGTGGACTAACACCTGCTGGATAAGCCGATGCCGATGGTGCTAATTGTGTATTAACAATGGTTTCACTCATTTGTGTTGGTATTAATGTCGGCCGAATTAATGGTTGCACCGAACAAGATGCTCCATCTTGGGTGAGATTTGTGTGCGTGAGTTGTAACAAGTTTCCTGTTTGATTACCAGTTAGGTTCGATTTCGTCGCAGGTAACGCGAAACCATTCTGTGTCGATTTCAATGGGCTATGAATCGGTGGTGGATTATAAACTGGTGGTTGCTTCAAATGAGCGCTAAAGTCACACGGATGACTTTGATTACGTAGTGTTTGTGCTATTCTCATATTCACTTGTTGGACGCTCATTTGTTGGGCATTGACAGCACTGGCCTCTTGATAATAACTATGACTTAGATTCCCATCGGGGACACTGGCTGTACTTCCCGAACAATTCGTACTAGATGCGTAATAATTGCGTAGAATGTTTTGTTGGACTGTTTTGTTATAAAGTGTGTTAAATTCATTCTGCGACAGTTGCTCCAAATTCGGTACTGTTTGCTTCAATTCCGCGTACACTTGGTCGGAGAACATTGCGTTGGTTGTTTTTGGTATTGTACTTGGTGGAACAATACTCGATGATTGTTGATGAAGGTCATTTTGAATTTGTGTGATTCCATGATGATTCGTTGATGATGTTGATTGTAGAGTTGTGGTATCATTCGTCGCCGTTTGAAGTATCGGTACACTTTGTACATTACTCGGCGCGATTTGTAATAAATTCATATTCGATTGTGGTGTTGTTATTACTGTTAATGCTCGACTCGTACTTGGCAATTCACTTGTACTAGCATAAAGACTTGATTGCGTTGATTGACCATGCGCTTGTTGCCACATTTGTCCGACAATCGCATCAGTCGCCGATTCAACATTCACCGAACGCGATTGTACATTGGTACTTTTGGGTTGCCAAGAATTCTGTACTTTATTCGGCAAACCAGGTGTCAATCTTTGTTCCATTTGCGGTGATTTTGGTTTGGTTGATTGGGGCGGTGGACGAAGCGCAGGAATAACTGTGTTCTCTTGTGTCTCATTACCAGGCAAACTAGGTTCGATCGAGATAGGATTCTGTGTCGCATTTGTATTTTTACTAGCTTCTTTTTCACCTAAATGCTTCTCTAACTCTGCTATAAATGCTGGATCTAATTTCTTCGGTGAATTAACCGTTTTAGTACTAATACTTAATTCACTCAAACTTTGTGCCAAATCATGATTAGATTTTGGCTTTGGTGGACTTTCGTTAGGTCCGATCGGTGGTGGCGGTGGTGGCGGAGCAGATGTCGATGGTAATGTTCTATTACTAACATTAGCGTATGTTTGATTATCAGTTGGTAGATCTTCGGGCCATGTCGACCAATTGCTAGTAGGTGTTGTTGGCTTGTCAATTTCACTATAATGACTTTGAGCATAACTGACACTTGTATTATCAGTTATGTCTACGTTGACATTCAAATTAATACTGTCATTTCTATTACTGTCTTTACTCAAATAATGATTAGGATCGACGCTCTCCGTCGAATAATAATTCGATTGTCGACTATTACCTTCTTGATTCTGTACATTGCCATAAGTTTGTGTCTTAAAATATCGATTCGTAACATCTGACGGCACATGACTGTAGTAACGCGATTGTGGTAGTTTCATAAAGACGGAGGACGTATCAAATGGATCGGAATATGCTGGATCGACATTGCCAGGGAAATTCGCGTATGTCCTTGGATCATCTTCTTGCCAAGTACTTGGTTGTCGCTCGGAATCATTGATTGGTTCGTCGAGAATATTAACTACTCGTCGACAAGCTGTGTCAGTTGGTGTTACACTTGTATTAGCAAGTTCTTCCGGTGATAAATCTATTAAACTACCTTCTTGATTCGTCGATGTACTACTTGTGTTTGTTGATTTCACAGGACTTCCACGTATATCATTCTGTAATTTAGTATAATTAAATTGTTTCCGTGGACGATTAGTGGCGGAAGAAAATCTCTTTTTTAAATGACTATCAGCCGGCGTTGTTACACCAACGATATCCGGCGGTTCCATTGGATTGCGCAGATAAACATCGTCGATATAAATCGGACTACCCCAACTTTTACCAAATGGCGCACCATGTCCTGTATGAATAAAAGAATTCTCCAATGGTTTACTAATATCTTCAGCTTGTTTCCTTCGCATTGGATCAACCAAACATCGTGGAAATAAACCGACATGAAATGTCCGTTGATTCTGCCCTTTCCACCAATAATTCTCGGGTTGTCCATCGATTATAACTATCTGATCATTTTGTTCGATAATCATCTTGTCAGCTTCGTCGAAATGTGAGACTGCTTTCATGACACTTGGTACCATTCCTGTCAATGATTCTTTCAACGATGAAAAAGTCGGCCTTTCCGATGGTTCGCGCGACCAGCAACGAAGCATTAATAAATACATCGGTGGCGGTGATGCTTCCGGTTGATGTAACCTTTCACCTTCTCTATCGATCTTTCGTAATATCTCCGAGCCATTTAAACCAACCCATGGCTCTTCGCCGAATGTCAACATTTCCCATAATGTTACACCGAACATCCAAACATCGGATGCGTGACTAAATTGTCGTGCTTTCAATGATTCCGGCGCGCACCATGGAAACGGTACTTTCTTATGCTCGGTCATAACATAACAATCTTCTTGTTGCGGTAATGCTCTCATTAATCCGAAATCACCGATCTTTATTTTATCCACGGTACTCAGAAGTACATTTCGACAAGCAAGATCCCGATGAAGGAATCGCTTCGCTTCTAAATATGCCATACCAGTTGCTACTTGTAACGCGTAGTTACAAAGTGTCAGAACTGAGATTCGACCGCATTGCTTGCGAAGGTAATCCAAGAGGGCGCCGAGCGGCGCCAATTCCGTCACCATCATCATCGGTTGTGATAGAACAACACCGTAAAGTCTGTAATAATATACAAATATTATAATAAATAAATAAATTTAAACAACAACAACAAAAGTGATTAATTTACCGAATCAAATTATGATGATCCAAAGTATGCATAGATTGTACTTCCGACACAAAATCTTCGATAACACTTGGTTGTGTTAATGCGTCTGCTTTAAGAACTTTAACAGCAACCGGTAAAACTCTACCGGAAGGCGAAGTCCATTCACCTCGTTTAACAACACCGAAACTACCATCGCCTAATTTAATAGATAATGTCACATCTTTATCTTGTATCAGGCAAGTTAGAACGGAAGAACCTTCGATTGGCTGTGAAGTACGCTTATTGGTTTTAGCGCTACTACCAGGTCGTATCTTTGTTATTAAGCTTTTCTTCCATTGTGTGTTACGCTTCTTCTTAACAGCATCGAGCAATCTTCGGATGCCCGGCTTGCCCAGCCCGATTTTCTCGAGATCCTCCGGTTGCACATAATCGAAATGATGCAGCCGTGTGACTTGTAAATCATCGCGGATCCTCGTGAAGAACTGGGAGAGCTGGACATCGTGAAGCAACTCTTGCAACCATTCTGTACCCTCGTCGTCCGCCATCTCTTTGATTAATTAAATATCCTAGAAACGATGATTGTTGCTTTTTAAAAGATTTTCTTCTTTTTATGTCTTTCTATTAGAATATTTCTCAGCGTTCATACAGTTGATCTTTACGAGAGTTAAGTTTCAAGTGGTTCGGGTGCCGCCAGGAGCGCGCGATGCTACGAGAAGTGGTCGCATAATTGGAGTGTTTGTCATTATGCCTCCCCACAAGCAGGAAATGAAATAATGTCTAAGAGGATGGCGAAGCGGATAGATGAATACCATTTGAGTGATGGTGAAAGAAAGATTTTTCATGATTTTCTAGTAAAGGATTATGATGGAAATGAGATATTATGATAGAACGATCGAATATAAATCGAGGAACATCCACCAATGATAAAACAGATTTCGCCGATGATCGAAAGTAAATCTGTGGCGGAGGGGGGGGGGGGGGGGAGGAGAGGTTGTTGGAAAAGCCGGAGGCAAGAAACGCCGAAGGACAAACAGAAGGAAAAGCGAACGAAGGCCGCTCTGCCAATTAGCAGTGCAAGCTTGTTCGACGTGTATATATATATAATATGTGTGTGTATAGAAATATTGTTGATTGAATAGGAAATCTACGAAAAAGAAGAATAATGATTTTCTTCACCTCTTAGGAATGATTGGATCGTTCAAGTTTTCATGATCATCCTCTCTTCGTGCAACGCCAGCTTGGACTCGCCTAGCGGGCACTTGGTCGCCCGGGCATTCAGGGACGCAGCCACTTCTCAGAGACTTTCACCGCAACACTACGCGACAACGCTGAGAGCATCCTTCGCAATCGGATCTTCTCTCACACTAAAGCAACAGCGTCGCTTCGCACCTCACCGCAGACTTAAGACGCTCCGAACTATCAGCCGACGATGCATCTTCCCCCGACGCTTCCTCCAATGAAGGCAAACAAAAAACTGGACCGTCCGATGAAAGGCGACACTCTACTCTGCTTGTACCCGATCGCAGCGCCATTGAATATCCACTATATTGCATGGAAACTTATCTTGGAAATTTGCCGTGTCGACTTCAGCGACATCTTGTGATGTTTCAGAGAAGTATTTAATGTCCGACTAACTTCAATTTGAAGCTCGCGTCGGTTTGTTTTGTTTTCAAGAAGAATAGAAATTTGGTGGATTTCGAAGATAAATGTGAGTATAATATATTGTTTATTTGAATAAGTGTTTGTCGGAAGTGATTATAAGGTTTGTTTCAAAGAAGAATCAAAGATATGAATAATATAATATGTGAGAGAAGGTTAGAAAATAGCATCTTTATTTGTAGGCTAGAATAATAAATTCGTATGAATATTAATTAAATAATAATGTGAAAAATAGTATAAAGTCAGGTACTGTAAACTCTCTGTTCCATGTAAAAGCACTGGCGCTTTGAGTCTACTCAAGTTCTATTGGAAAATCGATCGTTAATGCTTCGACTACTTTCTAGCCTCGACTATGTATCCCTCTTTCAACCTTTTCTTTTTTACTCCACGTTATTCTCTTCGACAACTAAACAAAAGAAGTAGAACTAACACAATAATTCAACAAGTGACATTCGAAACATAACCAATCAAACTACCAAATCTAAAACAACACAATGTTCTCTCCAACAAATACAATTAAATTTCTCCACAATGTAAAACTACCAACGCACAAATTCACTTGGGAGAATGAAAGTTTTAATTTCATCCAATTAACATTCCTTTTTATGAGCGCGGAACTAAGAACGTGTATCATAGTTGTTGGGAGGGGGAAAGCAGGGATCGTGTAAGGCGAAGGCCTAAGTGGTTGATCGAGCGTGATGCACAAGGGCCGGTGCACTTTTAAATCGAGCTCTACGACCCAGCATCGGGCACAATAACAGCGCATGCTTGTTATCGACTGGCGTGTCCACCTAGGAAAGTAACCGCTTTATCAAATGCGGCATTGGCAGGACGATCACTGCCGAGAATCATAAAGTAACTCGTAGTGAAATTCTTCTTTAAAAACATAAGTCGATCTAAATAAGAAAGAACAAGAAAGAGAAAGAGAGATAGAAATATAGTTCGTAGTATCGCGCGTGGCGCAGTCGCGCTGAAATCTATCTTGACAGCGAGGACAGTCCGGCATTGACCGTCCCTGCGAGACCTGGCTATATTTTCTATTCGCAACCCTTTCCCATCCAGCATGGGAAACGGCGCTGCTGTTGCCGTAACGTTTCTTTCACAAGTACAACCTATCCTTTACGACTCATAGGAACGAACCGTTCGAGATAGTGCGTCATGCCGCTTGTTGCGTCGCGTAAACAAATGGGGGGTAGTGCAGAACCTCGTGACACTCCCCTTGTGTGACCAAGAGTCCTTGCGCAGGATCTCTCTCTAAAACTCTCCACCTCTCTGTGTGTGCTACTTCAGAATCCTGTTGTTTCCCTAGTCGCTCGAGTGGACACTACTCGGTTTAACCAAGCCGCATTGTACACAACGGACACGCAACGCTTGGAATTCTCGATCTTGATCGAAACTCGTACACGCGTGTATTATTAAAGGTTTGATTATTACTAATTAAATAGTGCAGTTCTTATTATATATTATTTAGACAAATAACTTTTACTAGTGAATTATCATTCGAACTAATGGAATTATCTAATGATCATTGGATAAATGAGTTAGGGTGGACTAAAGGAACACAGTTGATACTAGGAGAGACGATGCTCGGTGGGATGTGAGTCAACTCGTGACCCAGCTGCGCATATATGTTTCCGGTATCATAAACTTCCTTTTATCTTTCTCATCTCACGCGACACTCTCGTAAAACCAATTTATCAACTGATATCTTCTATTCCCGGAAGTCCCACAGGACTTGGAACATTAATACAAGGAATTAAATAGAATTAAATAAAAGATCGATATGGATGAATCAAGATTTCGTCGAGGTTTGAAATTATCCTCGCGAGGATTCAAAACCTATAAATCACATCGGCAATATCAAACGTTATAAACAAAAGGAAACGTGTTTCGTCGGGCAAAGGGGGTGGGTGTGGGAGAACCACATTGGTAGTATAGGTGTGATCACGGAGAAGGGAGAAACGCGGAGAGAGAACCAGTCGACAGAAAGCAGTCCTCGCACAGCACTGATCCTGAAAACTGCTCCTGAATCTTCGTATCATCGTTGATCGTCGATAGAATGGACCGACGGTTATTTAACGAACATAAACAAATTCGTATAACAACAATTCGAGAAAATACAATGTTCAATTATAATTCGATCGAAATAACTCTTTGAGAGTTTCGTGGGGATAATAATCGCCGGTATAAAAGAAGATTTCTAGCAGTGATAGAATGAAGTCTGAGAGCAGCAACGGTTATCTTAAAACAACTGTCATCATCGAACCCAATGATGCACAAGAAACCCCTCATAATTCCCTTCAGGTAGTAAAATAATAGAAATCTATGTATATTATTATTAATTACATCATTTTATCTCGCAAAAAGGTAACTTACGGTCCACACGGAAACACAACAACAATACTTCATCGAACCGGAAGTAAAAAAATCGCGCGCGTTAGTACAACCACGCGGCGAAGAGAACGTCTTACAAATAGACAAGTTGTTTTAGGAGTCCTAGCAATAACTTTATTAGCTAGTTGTCTTCTTATCTTGCTATTACTTGTGCTGAACGTTAACCGGAATTATAGTCAAGAATCATGTAAGTAAAAACATAATTTTTATAACCATTCTTTTTATTTATACAATTATACAAGTTTTCTCCAAGAGACAAACGCGTTTACTTGTGTATGTGTGTGTGTGTCTGTGTGACGAAATGGATAAGTGTGCCAGGCGTGCGATGAGGCAATAACTGCGCCGACAACCTTATCGAGTGGATATCTCGATAGCCTCGACTCGCCCCGATTCAATTCCCTCGATCAATCTTCTCTTTTGTTGGTATCCATCGCTTCCGATCGTAGGAAAAAAATACAAGATTCTTATTTCAAATATAAAAATACTATTTTTATACAATCGTTTTAATATTACGTATTTATTCGTATATTCGAGAATCCTGGAGAAAGTTCCGAAGGTCGAAAGTTTCCATCTTGATAAACTTGTTTATTAATAATGATTAATACTAAGAAATAATTAGACCAACTTTTACAGTGCACAAAGGACCAAGAGTTTGCAGAACAGCGGAATGTTATCGAACAGGTGAGTATAAAAATTGATATGAATATTTCTGGTATTAATTAATATTTTATAATAACAGTCGATTACATGTTTCATTAAACATACGATTCGCGTGTTGAGTAATATTGGCTGAAACCGACGCAATTGGTAGTTGCCGGAGAATCCATCGTAATTAGTGCAATTATCGGAGGCGTCGAGATTAATATGATTGGGTAATCGAGGCAAGATTCTATAACGAGATGAAAACAGGATCACGAAATTAATTGGACTTTATCGAAAATCTATTATTCCGAAAACATAACCCTACAATTCATTACATATTTAACCAAAAAGAAATCATTTCAATTATTTCGACTTTCAGCCACGAGTCTTTTATCAGCAATGGATCGAACTGCTCCGCCTTGCGTGAATTTCTTCCAATACGCTTGCGGCACATGGAATCGAGTTCATGTGATTCCAAAAGACAGGAGTTCCATTAGTACTTTCGTAGTACTCGCGGATAAATTACAAGTGATCCTCAAAGGAGTCCTGGAAGAACCACCGAACGACGAAGACAACAATGCGACACTCAAAGCGAAAATCTTATACAAATCTTGCATGGATTTACGTGAGTATAAATATATTTAATAATAAATAGAACAAAAATCGATCTATTGGAATTATATCCATTTCACAGCACGTATTCGAGAGATCGGTGATGAACCATTGAAGCAAACACTGGAACAGCTGGGAGGCTGGCCAGCGGTTGTTGGTTCTTCTTGGCGACCACCTTCGTATCCTTTGGAAGTCTTGCTTGGTAAACTACACGGTGAATTCAACGAAGCGGTCTTCATCAGTCCTTGGGTCGGCCCGGATGACAAGAACTCCTCCGCCAACATCCTCCAGGTGCGCCGGCAAAGTAAGGCCCCTTGGTCGACCACTGTACAATCTTTTTATATTATTTATTACGTTTTAATTGTACTTGCAAAGTATTTTTCTGAATATTTACTCAATTTAGAATGACTTGTTTTATTTCACAGTTGGACCAAATGGATTTGACTTTACCAAGTCGTGATTATTATCTGAAGAATAGCAGTCACGCGGAACTTACTGCTTATTATCAATACATGACACATGTGGCTGTTCTACTTGGTGCTAATTTCGAAAATGCCGCTCGTGAATTCGATCAAGTTATTCGTCTCGAGAAATTGTTAGCTAATGTAGGTTTCTTTTATTGGTATGATAGAAAATATTGGATGAAAAAGTCGTACGAATTTTGGCATTTGTAGGTGTCAATCGCGGAAGCTGATCGTCAAGATACTTCCGCGACTTATCGTAAATTGAGCCTCCGTGAATTGCAACGAGAAGTACCAGCTATTAAATGGAAGATTTATTTCCAAGAGTTTTTAAGTTCGCCGATTACTGAAGATGAACCGATTGTTGCTTATGCTATGCCTTATTTCGTAGAAATGGGAAGAATTGTACAGAAAACTGATCGAAGGTATGATTGACTTGATTTATTGGTTATAAAGAAAGTAGAATTTAAGGTTGATTGTTGGTTATTCAAAGGACTCTGCATAATTATATTGTCTGGCGATTGGTGACCTCGATAATGCCGCATATGATCGACGACTACCAACTCAAGCGGATTGAATTCCAGAAGATCCTCATGGGTATCTTAAGCGAACGGAAAAGATCGTCTCACTGTGTCGAGTGGATCAACAAGAAGCTTGGCATGGCAGTTGCCGCACTTTTTATTCGTGATAACTTTAATCACGAAAGTAAAGTAAGACTATCTTCTTTCTTTATTCTTCTCAAATATATGAAATATCGAATGAAATATCTTCTAATTAGGAAACAGCATTGGAAATGATTCGAACTATTCGCGAAGCATTCAATGAACTATTGGCTGAGAACCAATGGATGGACGATGAAACGAGAGCCGTCGCTAAGAAGAAAGCAGACTCGATGAACGAGAAGATCGGCTATCCCGAGTATCTCAAGGATCCTGAGAAACTCTCGATGGAATATGTGATGGTACTTTTTCCGATATTAAGTTTCAATTATAAGAAATAAGAAATATCCATCGATTTCTTTATTACTTTTAGTTAAACGTTACGGAGAACCACTTTCTACGGAATATCTTGAATGTTATGAAGTACGAAGCTTATCACAATCTTCAACAACTACGCAAACCAGTGGACAAGGAGAAATGGTCGACCGAGCCGGCGGTGGTAAATGCTTTTTACAATGCTAATAATAATGACATTGGTGAGTAAATAAATGTTATTCAATAATATTAGAAAATTGTAAATTGTACAAAATATAGAATTATCAAACTTACCCTTTCGGAATATAGTTTTCCCAGCAGGCATATTACAGCCGCTCTTCTACTCGCAACACTTCCCGAAATCCCTGAATTATGGTGGCATCGGTGTTGTGATTGGCCATGAAATCACTCATGGCTTCGATGACAAAGGACGCCAATTCGATAAAGACGGTAATATGATGCAGTGGTGGAATGACGCGACTATCAAAGCTTTTAGGGAACGAGCGCAATGCATGGTGGACCAATATTCGCACTACAAGTTGCCGGAAATCAATCTGAACATCAACGGAAGGATGACGCAGGGCGAAAACATCGCTGATAATGGCGGCCTCAAGCAGGCATTCAGGGTAATGTTCTATTTTACTATTAAATAGTGCTGTTATAAAATAGGCGCGTAGTGGCTTAGTGGATAAGTGCCTGACCCACAATTAGAAGGACGCGAGTTCGATTCCCGGCTTGTCACAACTAGTTTTTCCGTATTTTCACGTATTGTGTGGGTGGTAAAAAGTGCAACGATAATGTGAAAGAAAGAGAAGAAGACGATCGAAATATAAAAACAACACCCCTTCGTACAGGCGTACAGAAAATGGGTGTCGATCCACGGCGAGGAGCCATTGCTGCCTGGATTGAATTTGACGCACAACCAGCTGTTTTTCCTGAACTACGCACAGATCTGGTGTGGTTCGTTGCGACCGGAAGATGCACTTACGAAGATAAGAAGCAGTGTGCATCCGCCAGGACCGGTGAGGGTTCTTGGTTCTCTCTCGAACAGCGAGGACTTCGCCAAAGCCTACAACTGCCCTTTGGGCTCACCTATGAACCCGATTCACAAGTGCAGCGTTTGGTAGAAGCAGCTAAAAAAAAAAGTCCATCAAAATAAAATCCATCTTGCGGACACACACTCAGCCTAAAATCTCTCCTGCGTGCTTGGCACAGAAAATTCCTCATTGCAAAGAAAGTAATTATTCGAAAGTTGGACTTTTGGGAGGTGGTGGTTGTTGTTGTTGGGGTTTGGAAAATAAAAAAATGAGAAGGCGGTCGGTGGTGTATTTGTTGAAAGATTTACTCTAGTATTGGAACATATCATCCATACATAGCACGGTCAAATGCCGATCTTGCTTGTTTTTATGTAAAAAAGGTGGAAATAAAAATAATATACAACAGACAGAGGGGTCCTCTCTCGCTCTCTCCGCCCTTTTTTCTCTCACGCTCTCAGCTTCTCGCTCGTTCATCACACCGGGTCAGGTTTTTTTTTTTAATTTAGTCAACGTTTGTACATGCTGTATAGCTCCCGTCGATAACTACTACTTATCGTAATAATGAGGTGTAATCGGAAATCCGCGACTCTGCGATGCCAGGCGGCTTCTTTCTCTCTCTCTCTCTCTCTCTCTTTCTCTTCACTCAGGTTAGATCGATCACGTTCGAATCCCGCCCGAGAAACTTAAAGTCTGAGTGCAGCCTAGTGCGTGAGAAACCCGGTGGCTCTCCTCCGATGGACACCTGTCGTCTTTTCTTCTCTCAACACATCCAACTCGAGATCCCGTAACAACTCCATCGAGAAGTGTCCATCGGGAGTTTCGAAGCACCGGTGTTCGGACACCTTATCCAGAGATCCCCGTGTAAACAGACTATCCGATGCCAGTGAAATCAGGCGTTTCGTGACTGCACGGACATAACAATGGTTGCAAAGGAGACTACGCGATTGTACGTGGGCCGCAGGGGCGAACGGTTCAAGGGTTCCGGGACTACTAACAGTCGACTATGTACTCTTATGTACAGTTTCGTGAAAGGGCAACGAGAATTTTCATCGAGTTTATCAACGATTATCATCCAAATGACTTTCATAGACAATGAGAAATAAGTTTGTTCTTAAAAGACGTCTCTTCCGCCGGAAACGAAGACGAGGATCCTTGAGAATCGTGAACTCTCTCTTCCGGGTGACACTTCGGAAAGTGAGCATTGCATTCCGAGAAATGGGTTTCACGAAGTGTCCTATCGGTCGAATTCATCGGATCCAAGGAAACACGCCGAGTCTACAACTCTTAATATTTTGCGGAATCTTGAAAAAATAGCGCTCCGTTTAATTCTCTTTTTCACACTGTCTTCTATCTCGCTCGTCTGTCCAAGATTGGTTCTGCCGTACGAGCTAGACCCTGATACCGGCCCGCAGTCGATTGCGGCCTCTATTTAGATACTCTACTTGGCTCTCGTCAGCTGGACCGGAAGCCAACTGACGGTCCGCACGATTGCTCCGCTGTTCGAGGTCCCACATTGATCCTTATTGCATCGTCGTCTCCCGCATTCTCTCCTATCAAACCCGTCCGAGATCGCTCCTTTATCCGACAAAAAATATATCCGATTTTTGTACATCCACGTACGTATTAATGTACATATGTATAGGTATATCTGTGTATATATGTATAGCAGGGCGCCCGACTTCCCCTTAACAGTTGCCCTGCACGAGTAATACGCGACCTGACGTTAACAGCAATATATTCTCCGAGACTAACCTTCAAGAACAAATTTACTCTGATTTCGAGAATTTTGTCACGCGAAACATTACGAGAATAAGAATAAACTCGATGCTCGTTGCCCCCTTTTTTTTCTTCTATAGACAAACAGAAACAGTGGTAATATTACCAAGCTAATTTACAAAGGTAATTCTCAGCGTCCGACTCGCATCTCCGCTCTTCTATGTACACACTCTTTCTCTCTCTCTTTCTTTCTTTCTTTCTTTCTTTCTCTCATTCCTCGCTGATTCGTCCGAGTGTTCCTCGTGCGAGAGGAATAAGACCCCGTAAAATATAATATCTGCCGAAACACCATTCCTCTTTCTCTCGCTTGCGCTCTTTCTCTCAAGTGTTCGCAAGTGTTCTATACGACGTTCTGCGCAAAAAAATACAGATCGGTTTGAAGGACAATGTTAATGCACGCTCGTCGCCGTAACTCAGTGCTCTTTCTCTCTTTCGCGTCGCACATGCGCTCGTCGCCCTGCCTTTCGCATCCACTCGATTCACGCTGCTGCTAGCTTCGACTCGCATCCGCGCGCGCACGCGCTCGATTCAAGACTTCTCAGTGATTCATTAAGATTATTGTACATCGTTAATTAATAACCGTTAGAATATAATAGTGCTGTATGCGTGGACACGCGCTTTTCCCTTTCTTTTTTCATTCCGAGAAACACAATGGTTCCATCTGGAAATTACGCGCGCATCCAGCGGCAGAGTAGTTCGAGACTCGCTGCGTCAGACGCTTTACCGTCCAATTGCATCGCTGGTAATCGTTGCTGCGCACGCAACGACCATTGAAAGCAATCTTAAATCATCTCCATACACTCGAAACTCACCGCTGCCGCCGCCGCGTCGCTCCGACTCGCAATCGCTCTCCCGCCGGATTGATTGGTGGAAATCGATGACTAAAAAAAGGGGGGGGCGGGGGGGAGGCTCGCGATGATTATTATGTCCAATTGGGGAGCTTTCGCGTTCGAATTCTTCATTTAGCTTGGGGATTTCATGATCGATGATCCCTCCAAGACTTTAATGATCGCTGAACCAATGCTGGCGTTTCACGCAGCAGGTTTATGGGTTGCTTCGTGAGTTGTTATCCTAGTTATCCGCGATGCGCCAGGAATAGAATGTATGTCGCAAGAACTCGTTCGAACGCGTCGACGTAACGATATATATATATATATGTGTGTGTGTGTGTATATATACGTGTTTGCGTGCGCATAGTGTTGGGAATGCACTAAACGGCGGTCGATAAAACATAACCTAATCAATTGTCTAATTCTTTAGGATCGCTAATTAGAAGTTCTAGTTTTCATTGGAATGTTTAATTTAGAATTTTCTCGAGAATTTAGAATTAATTCCCAACACTTTTGCCCAATGCTTTTTCATTTTAATTATATATATATATATGTGTGTGTGTGTATGTGTACGTGTTAAGTGTGTATGCGTGTCTGTGGTGGTGTGTATACGCGGCGCAGTGTGCGCAACCTAGCGAATAGATAATACTTTGTATATATATAAAACCCGCTCCAAATAGAAATAATGCTTTCACCAAATTTGCCGAAAGATTCCGAGTCCGCCGAAAGGGAAAAGTCCCCCCCGGCGGGGTTTTAGCCCCTTTTTGCCCCCTAAAAACGTACAACAATAAATTCAGTCTAATACATTCCAAAGCACCAATTCGTAAAATCGTTTACGCGAATGTTTCCATCGATAGGCGAAAATCAGTATGCCTCCACCGTTCAATTTTCTGTCTTTTCTCTCGTTTTTTCCGACGCACTTACAGCTAATGAAAGTAGTCCGAAAGTCACGTGTTTCAATGACCAATTTCGAGCGCTACGTAAACTAGACACGTGTGCGTGTGGTGTCTGTGTATTATCCTGTGAGTGTATGATCCTCCGTGTACGATTGGTGCGAAGCGCGCTCGTCGACTGACTACTTGTTGGAAGCGATGCGCTTTATATAGCCCCGACTCCGCCATCTTGGTTCTCGCTTTCCCAGCCAATGAGACGCCGGCGCGGGACACTCGGTAAATCCAAGCGATCATTCAAACGATCCGCACTTTTAATCTAAAAACAATCTAAACAATCTTCTTGCACTGAAAACAGCCGAACCGCTAAAATCTACCGCTCTCTAAACAATTTCCAATTACTAAAAACTCCCACGCCAATTGTCTAAACTAGTACCATAATCCACCGCCGCGGCGGGCGGGCGGGCAGAGCAGTCTTCAATTTCGAAATATATACCCTGTCTTTAAAACGAAACACTACCTAATCTACATAGAAACTCGAATAGGACACTTTTCATCTCGTCCAATATACAAAAATCTCGATATCTCCGCCATCCAAATTTACCACCCTATTAATCTATCAGTCCGAAACAAGTACGATCCACGCCCCGGCGGCGCATCCAAATGTCCCGCCGCTTCCATTTAACCGCGCGAACCTCGCACCCATCGGTGTCTTCGAAACTCGTGTGGTTGTGAGATGCCGGTACAAAACGTGTTGAGTGTCGATCGTCCGTACAACTAGCATTGGTAAATATTAATATTAATAGTAGAGTATCGTTAATGTTAAACGTAGCGACAGTAATGTTAATAATAGTAAGTAATGTTAATAGTGTAGTAGTAGTGGTAGCAGTAATAGCATTATCAGTAGTTAATACGTAGGTATTAGTAATAGTAACATTAGTAACAGTAAGTAATAGCAGTAGTAAGTCGAGCACATCCATCGAGGGCAGGTCCATGCAAGGTTTTCTTTCAAGTGATCGTGAGAAGCGAGCGCTTCTCCCTCGGCGAGTTAGTACGGAGATCCGCCACAGGCGGCAGGTAAAAGACTCCCCTTTAAGATGGGAGCTGTTAACTTATGCCACCGATCTTAACTAGTAAACGCCGCTAACCGGTTACTTTCGTCGTAAGAAAGTTAGTTGTACTTGTACGCGTCGAGCTCGAGCTCTCTATTCCTTCCGATGGGGGGGGGGAGGGGGGCTGGATTGGGAATGATTCTACAGTAAATCATGAAGGCAATGAAAGGATGATAGGACATTTTCGAATCAACAGCCCGGTGTAGGAATTTTCTAATGAAATAATAGAAAAAAGAGCGATTTTAGCAATGGGATTTTAAAAATGGCGCATTTTTAACGATGATCGATGTATCGATTAATGAAATCGTATCTAGCATTGTACGCGAGAAACAAGTTCCGGTCCGGCGGCCAGAAAAAATAATAATGTAACTACTATAACAAAGTATAATCATTTAACTTTATTTATAATAATTTCAGCTTATAAGCTTTCTCCTCCTTCCTCCTCCTCCTCCTCCTCCTCCTCCTTCTTCTTCTTCTTCTCCTCCTCCGTTTCTACACAGCTTCCAATAAATTAAACGACTCCCTCCACTACTTATAACAAGAACCGTTCCTGTCGCAGGGCCGAGCGCGTATAACGTTCCTCCAAACATAACTTCCGAAACTGAAATCAACCACTAAACTAGCTCGCCAGTCGCCAACGCGATATATATATATATATATATATATCATCGAATGTAAGTTCTCCGCATGGACAAACTGAAAAACTCTTTCTTTCCGCTTTGCCATTCTTCAAGTACTCTCGAACTTTTTTTCCCATGAAACACTAAAAGTGTCTGCCTTAGGAGAAACGGGCTGATTTCGGGGGGGAGTGGAAAGACAAGACGGACAACAAGAGGGTTATGTTTCCTTCGCACGACTCTCTCTCTCTCTCTTTCTCTCTTTCTCTCTCTCCATATTTCCAGTTATGCATGTGTGCAAGGCGCGAATGTACGTGTACATGTGTGTGTCAGTGTATGTCTGTGTCTCCGAGTATTCATTAGTCGTCTTTTAGAATAACACAGAGTCTCGAGTCTACGCTTGGCAGTATAATGAACAACTTTGCCCGGCGACCGGACACGAATCCCGAGCAAGAATCTTATTAGTTTCGTTTCGCTTGTTTTTTTTTTTTTGGGGGGGGGAGCCTTTTTTTTATATATATCCCGGCTCGCCCGAGCCCCAGAATGTGTGTCTCCGATGCATATTCGTTAGAGTCAAATGTTATCCCCCGAAACACTATAACAATTATTCTTGTTGTAGTTCAGATCTCTTGGAGGGAGTAGAAACGCTTGACTCAGGCGAAAATGCAAGAGTTAGAGTGATGAGGACATTTGAAACGATGTAGTCGACGTCAGCGGTTAACGCCCTTGGCAGTGATTCGTAGAATTGCGTGTTTCGTGTATGTCTTTCCCCTTCGGCAACCCCTCTGCGCCCACCTTTTTTCCCCCCCTCTCTCTCTCTCTCTCTCTCTCTCTCTCTCTCTCTGGCGATTCACGATAAATCTCTTGCCTGTTCTGTTTCTTTTTTTGCTTAGCAGGGTAGCTTCCATTCTTATTTCTTGTATTATTGCCTGATCCTCGCTTTCCACCGTGCACACGCACTCTCGCTCGCTTTTTCGCTCGCTCGCTCTTTCTCTTTCTGTTTGCGGAGAAACCTGCGACCGGTTCTGATCCGCTGACGGATGCGGTTCACCTTGATTCTCGAGCCCAGTGTGGACCTGTTTCATCGTCCACTGGCTTAGGAAGAGACTTCTTCCAGGTGCGGAAGGCATCTGGAAAGTATTATGCTGCTCGGACTACTTTATGATTTATAATACCTAATTATTAATATGTATTTAAGAGTATTTTGCAAGTTTGATTTGTTTATTAAATAGGAATTGTATCGTAATGAAATTTCAAGAATCAAGGGATAATCCGAGTGTTGTTTAACCGATCGCAGTGTTGGAGAGAGTGTGTTTTCTGATCTCTCTCGGAGGGTGGATCCGTCGCTGGGAGATGAAAGCATCCCCGCAATGTTCGAATTATTGGGCGAACCTGCCGTCGACGTGCACTCGCCGATGAAATGCAGCCTTAGCGATATATCAACTTCTCCTTGTCGTACAATCTCGCTCGAATTCGTTCAGTCTTTCTTGCTCTCGCTGATGTCGGAATCCTCGCCACAGATACGGCGTAGAATGAGAACGCGGTTAAATCTTCATCGCTTGGGTATTGTCCTTACGTTCGTCGGACCGCTGACGAAGAAGAGAAGCGTAAACATTTCTTTTTATTGCACAATTTCCACTTTGGTATCGAATGTGTAAAGCCGAAAAAACCACGATGATATAACCCAAGCGAGAGATAGCGAAACGTTGCTCTCGATCGATGCGCCGCCTGGTGTCGATTCCGTCACCGCTACCACAATTGCACCCCGTTGAAGGGGGGGGAAACGCATGACGTAGTCCCCCGCTTTGAATTTCGAGCACTAAAGCGATTAAAAAGAGGCTCCCTCGACGAACTAAAGGATGGCGCTTCATTTACGAATATTTAGCTTACGGGAAATTCTCCCAATCCTTTCGCAATCGCTCCTGTTTCTCTCTTTTACATTCTAACTAACTTTCTTTCTTTCTTTCTTTCGTTCTCACTCTTTCTTTCTTTCTTTCTTACTCTTTCGCTCTCTTCTTCCAACTCTGTTCTTATTCTCGCGAAAACGACGATGTCTAAATGCACTCTCGGTGGTATACGTCCGAGCGTGGTACAACAATACGTGGAATACGATTATGTCAGTGGCACAACGCTTCCCGATGAACTACGGATAATCCATACGGACTTTTTTGCCTTGTTTATGTAAAGTATAATGTTTCTCCAATTTTGTCATGATACACTTTAAGATTCTCTTTGTTTATATAACCTCGCATCGCTCTTCTATATCAATCGAAAAATCAGTCTGCCTTTCCTAAACCGATTGCACTTGAGACTCGATCTATCGCTCGAGGAATTCTTCCTTCCATCTTCGAGAATTAAAGCTAACAATAAAGCTAACTAAGCCGAAATACAAGGCTACACCCAACTATTCCGCCAATTTATTAATAAACACTTGCACTTTTGTCGAGAATTGCGTTAAGAGAATTATCTGAAAGTGTATCATAATTAAAAAAGGGATAATTATCCGGATGGCTTATGGATTATCCGCACGGAAAAAGCGCTTGCATTTACGAGTGTTTAAAAGAAAGTACTCTTTTGTCTATGACCAGTGAGTACTTCTGACGAAAGTTGCGACTGATGTATAATGAGGTTCGCTAATGGCGGTGATGGTTTCGCGTATATCATTCCTTTTTTTCATCTTCTTATATCATCCCAGAATGTCCACCGTGTTAATACAGCTGTTAAGATTCCTTTTTCTTGCTGTCGTCACAAAATCGCTTGGTGGTGGTGGTGTTCTCGCATACACTCTGCGGTGTGGCAGTGTCCCGCCTTACGGCGTTCTTATGTAGCTTAGGGCTCTCTTATATACGTTTTTTCGAAGTTTCAATGTGTGTATGTTTGGGGGGTTAGGGGAGAATGCGGCAGCTCCTCGAAGTCCAAGAGGCCGTGTTTCCAGATTGGATATCTTCCACCACCTTTCGAATTGTAAGTGTGTCTGTTTCTGTGTCTGTGTTGATCTGTCTTTGATGGTATCTTGTGTTGAGAACATCGAAGGGTGGTTCCTCGCGGTGGTTTCGGAGCTCTGACACCGAAGAACGAGACTTCAGTGTGCGAGGCGCGCCGCCACACGCCGAGACTTGTTAATTTTGCTTCTTGCCCTTTTGGTGTTTTGTTTTTCAACACTCTTGAGAGACCTTTTTTAAGGTGGTTACGAGTATGTTCTTACAATAGTAAAACACGAATGCGTGCGCGATGATAATGACGGCGTATTCTACTTACTCGTACTAGGCGAAACTCCGAGTCCCTCGCCGCTCGTTTTCACTTCGTTTTAACCTCCAATTATCTAACCCATACGAGCTCTCTCGTTCCTTCTCTTTTCCATCGCCACTTTACAATGTTACACGAATTACGATGAGTTTTTTTTGTTTATATTCTCTTGTTTAAACTTGCGCGGTACTTACTACGGAATACAACTGCGTACAATCAGTTAATAGCATAGAGTTACAGTGTTACAACATCGAGAATCTTAGTGTAACGACGCGTGTATTTAAAAGTGTGAGGTTATGTTGTGCCGCTCCCACCATTTTCATTCTGATTCCCCTTATTCTTTCATCTATTTCTTTCTACCACGCTTGATCTGTGGGAGGCGCGTTTTTTTTTGCTTTTTTTTTATAGTGTACGTGTGTGCTTTGGGATTCCTCTCGTACATGAGCGGCGAAGCTCAATGGCGCTCAGCCGTGCTACTGCCACCTTCGCTCCTGTCTGTATTTTGTTAATTCAACGATTTGGATTGTTGTTGTTGTTGTTATTATGCTAGCATATAATGTCTCAGAGAATATCTGTGACTTCCGATGATATCTTACTTGCTGACATTTACAATTGCATTTTCTTCTTGTATCTTCGTTCCGGGACTCGTTTAAGGTTTCTTGGCTGGCCTGGGTATATCTTCCGTCTTCTCATAACTTCATTCCTTCGTCCGTGCATCCACTTGGCTTCGTCCGATTATTCGCAGTCTTTCCCCCTCTCGTTGTTCACTCGTCCGTAATGCGCTTTAGTCATTCTTCTTCCTTGTTCTTTCTATCTTTCAAATTCAATCTTTCATTCTCATTCTCACTCTCTCTCTCTCTCTCTCTCTCTCTCTCTCTCTCTTTCTTTCTCTTTCTCACCGGCTAATAATTACGATACTCCCGCGTTTCCTTTATCATCTTTACTTATCCTCCCATTCAGATTTACAATATTTTACGATTTTGTTTGCTTTTATTAAAAAATTAAAACGGACGGTTAAATTTCACGTTTTCGTTTGTCGGTGAGCCGATGTCCGCTGCTGAAGGCACAGGGCTTTGCACTTGAACTCGGTCACCTAGCCTAACTTGACTGACTTACTACGACCTACTACCAAACTAGCCTCGCTTACTTACTTTACTTACTTCCTACGTTCTACTACATTATTTCTTTTGCCAACTGCCCCTCTTTTATACCGTTCTCCTATGCTTCCACCATTTATTCTTACCGTCGCGATCCGATGATATCAATTCGCGGGGGAAAACAAGCGCATATGCCGATACAATCCGGTGTGTGTGTTTTGTCGCTTCTCTATTTCGTCGGGTCTGCCTTGGCTCGCGTTCCTATTCTATGTTTCTTTCTTTCCTTCCTCTCGTCTCTCTCTCTCATTGCGCTTTCTCTCTCTCTCTCTCTCTCTCTCTCTCTCTCTCTCTCTCTCTCTCTTTCTTTCGTATAAACAATGTACATGCTAGCAATATATTATTATGCTATGTGTGTGATATAGACTCTATGGTATTCATTATGTATAATCGTATCATCATTTTTTACTTCGCGCTCGCCTCTCGTGATCACCGCGACACGCTGCTCAACAGCGCCGACGTGGCTACACAATGTTTGTGTTTTTCTCTCTGCCCCCCAATCTCTTTCTCTCTCTTTCGCTTCCGGCAGGTTAGCATTAAAACTTCTTCACTTCATTCCCGCACTCCGCTTGCCAGAACTTCTCTTTGCCGCGCACACTGCTAATATATCTTCCCTCGTCATTCAACCCTCGCATACTTACTCACAGTCGCGACATTCACTCGCGCACACATACCCCACCCACACGCAACTTGTCTTCTCTCTCGAAACCCTTTCTCTCTCAATGTCGTCGTTTCTTTCTCGTTCTTTCTCTCTCTCTCTCTCTTTCTTTCTTTCTTTCTTTCGGCAAAAGCACGACGCGCCCGATAATTCACAATTCGTAACCTCCTCGGTGCATTTACATATTCGATTCTCGGGGGTAGCCAGGTAGAGGATTATAGTAATAACATAACTGTAGGTAGTTTTATTTCGTCTCTGTACTGTCTCTACATATCACAGCCTGGGTGCCTGGCCACTGCCTTTTCCACGTATCCTGCGCCACCCTCTTTTCCACTCATTTTTTGTCTTTTTAAACCTTTCCATCATAGAATTATTCATCATGAATATTCTATTTACGATAACTCTCTCTCTCTCACTCTCTCTCTCTCGCTTTCTTTCGCTTTATTTTTTCTCACCTATCCCCCCCCCCCTCCCTCCCTCCCCCCCAAATCACACGGGATAGGATTTTTCATTCCCGTGAATTGAGCGACTTCTACACGAATTGCTGATTTCTTTTCTCTCTATTTTGCGATGATCAGGCAGTGGCAAAGTGGTGCACTAGTACAAGAGTCTCACACGCTCCACGTCTTCCACCGTTTCCCACTGCGTTTAATATCTATCGCGCAGCAGCGTATTCATCTTCTTTTTCTTCTGATTATTCCACGTGGCAAACGTGGACCCCCTTCGAGGAAGAAAAAAAAAGCAACAGCCACATTCACGCGGTCTCTCGTGCGGACTTGTTTAGACACTTTAGCCGACCGGTGCGAGAACCGGTGACCGGCAACGGGGAAACTAGGGCATCACGTCCCAGATCTCGGCAAGGAAAACTGGCAGCTTTTTGTTCTTGAACTTTAGACTGAAGCACATCTCGCTGTTCTGATTGCCGAGGGTCCGTAATTCCGTGAGGACCGATAGAAGCTTCGCAAAGATCGTCCCAGACTTTGGCTTGCGCCGATTGTCTACGTACGCCTTTAATGCCTCCAAGTAAATCTCTTGGATCTTCTCGACCTTCCAGCCTTCAAGGAGGTTTGGCCTTTCTATAATTGAATAATAATAATATATAATATAATTAAATAATATTATAGAATTCGTTTTTCATTAGAAACTTACCTGAGAATATAACAATGGCTGTTAAAAGAGCATACTCGGCGTTGTTGACCTTCATGGCGTACATCTGCCGGCAGAAGCGTAGAAGATCCTCGATCGTCTCACCCATCCCAGCCACATTGTAGCTATCACGAGTGTACGGCTGATTATTAGCAAATATTATGCTGTCCGTTTGCACGTCATATTTCCTTGCCATTCTGAGCATCATTACTTCGCTCGAACATGCTTTTAATAATGCGATTTGATCCTCTCGCATTAGCTTGTCAAAGCCGGGTAACCTCTTCGAGAACTCGACGATCAATTGGACCGTCAAGATCGTGATTTCGGTTATATGCCTGAACCTGTAGTCGCTGGGATCCTCTCCTTCGGTAGGCTGATTCTATTAATTTATTATTAAAATAGGTATTAATTCATTTGGTAGTTTTTGGTTGGCATTTTTTTTGGTGTGGTTTGTTCGACTTACTGTGATCCTTTTGAGATCCTCCTCGCTGGGTTGTTCGTACTCGTTTTGGAAGTAGACCAGCCTGTGGATGAGTTCTTCCTGTTCAGGACTGATGGGTTTGACACAGCCGTAAGGGCTGACGGGGGTAAGGATTCCACTGCCGCCGGACATCGATAACGACTCGGCTTCGGCGGGTTCGATCTTCACACCCATCTGATCGCCGCCCATTCCACCCACGACACTACCAGGTGAGCCATTCATCGTTGTACTGTTTGGTTTATCCTTTTCCTATAATAAACTCCTTCATTAATCGTTTCTTCTAATCATTTAAGTCTTTCTTACGAACAAAGACAAACCTTTTGCGCCTTTTTTTCTTTACGTTTCACCGCGCATTGGTATTCGGGCACAACGCATTCGGGCCTCATGCCGACCGTCAAGCATTTCTTGAGCCTGCATTCTTGGCATTTGCGACGCATGTACATGTCGATTTCACAATTGTTGCCGTACTTGCATTGGTAAACGGCGTTCTTAGTGATACTGCGTCGGAAGAAACCCTTGCAACCCTCGCAAGTAAGGGCGTTGTAATGGTAGCCGGAGGCTCGGTCCCCGCACACAAGGCATAATTCCTCCTGTTGCCTCGGCGTCGGACCCTTCTTCTTCCTCGCATCGCAACCATCTCCACCACCACCCACCCCACCGCCTCCGCCTCCACCTCCTCCGCCGCCGCCACCGCCGCTGCCGTACCCGTTCAACGAGCCTGGCTGCGACAGCTCGTCCCTACCTGTAATTAAATAAATATTGTTTAAATAAATAATTTGTTTAAATAATTAATTAATTTGTTTAAGCAATTTCTGTGAGAAAGTAATTAATTGATTCAAATTGTGTAATTTCTTCATTATTATAAAATATTAAAATTCAACAGTATGTTAGTTACAAGTATAGAAAATATGGTTGGAAAGAGTTAATATTGTATTTTTTTCATCAAGATATTCCTGTTCCTCCTAATTACTAATAGGAACTTCGATCGAAAGAGACCGCGCGCGCGCTCCGCTTTATCCGTGAAAGGCATCGAGTGGAACGCCGCGCGTTAGAAGTCACGGTCGGTGAAAGTACGTAGGAAGGCGGTCTCGCAGGTGTGTGCGTCGGCAAGTGCGCGGCCATTTAAAACGGAACCATCACGATTAAGAGTGAATGCGTTGACACCGTTCCCCGACTCTGCTCTGGTATTCCCGTAGCAGGCGTTCCTACCGGCGAGGAGCGCGCGACGAGTAGGCGGCCACGTAACGCGTTACACTCGCTCGAAAGAGGAAGGGGGATCGATCGAGAGATCGTACGAACTATGAGAACGAAGAGCATAGAGTTATAACTGAAGTGTGATCATCGATTGAATGCTTTCTGTACCGAATATTATAGTCTATGATGAAGTTTTTTTGTATTTGAAGTGTTTAGAAAGTTGGTATGCAAAGTTGAAAGTACAAAGAACTTTAAAGATTATCAAGTGGCTCGAAGCAGAGTCAGGCAGTCTCGGTTTCAGTACTCGGCTGCGAGGTTTCCTCGCTGGTTAGTAGTGGCTCCCTCACCGCGGGGATCACTGAGCGGCCTTGACACTGGCTCCTTTCGTAGATGCCTCTATATTTATAGATTGCAAAATGAGGAGCGCTCGACTTTCCGAGCTGCCGGTCGACCGTCTTTCTCTCTCTCTCTCTCTCTCTCTCTCTCTCTTGGAGTCACTCTCGCCTTGCGAGGGGTCAAGCACAGTGCGGATATATCTTTTTCTCTTTCAATGTTTTTTGTTATATGTATAATAATAATTTAGAAAGTCTTCTTATTCTCGTTTCATTGAACCTTCACAAAGCGAGTTTAGTAATAATATTGTCGAGAAAATCGACATTACCGGCGCATCTTCGCTCCGGTGATTTAATGGTCGATAAAGCACCGGGCCGGTAATTCGCCCGCTCTAATACAGCCAATTACGTGGCTACATTCGCACGCGCTGCCAGAATCGAGAGGTTCCCTCTTCGCCACGAGTGGGAAATATGGCGTCGCTGGTGCTGCTGGTGCTGCTGCGCGTCGCTCCAACGAAAGAGATGAGGGCGCGCGCGCGCGCGCGCGCGCGAGCGAGCGAGCGAGCGCGCTCGTGGAAAAACAGGCCGAGGTACAAATAAGCCTGGCTTTATTTAGCACTGATCGTCCGGCGACCAAAGCGAGCGCTAACGGTACAGGGCCGGTGCTAGATTTGCATTGCCAAGGCAAGACTTCCAAATGAAACACGACAGGATTGGTTTGGTTCGCGGAAAACATTCGACGAATCAGAAGTCCGAGCAAGGAAGCAGCAACCGCGCTGCTGACCGATGAATTCGCGTGGGCAAGTCCATTTCTCGTAGCATCATTGCCAATCGAGCCGACGTCCTACGACTCCCACAGATCCATTTCATTCCGTGCACTTTGACCTCTCTCGCTCTTCTAATGATCTCTTGCTAGTAGCTTGATAACTCTCGAAAGTAGTAATGCAATGGTTTCCTTCTATTTGGATTATTTATTGAGAGGAAGTTTTGCAAGGGATTCTCAGCAGCCGTAATATTCAGGAGAGGCGAGTTGTAAGTGTAGGAATGAGAGTACTGGTTCTGCTGGATCTCAGGATCGCCGTTTTCTATACTCTACAACCCAGTTGGACGCTCGGCAAGGTTTCCGTGCTGGTTAGTGGCGCTCTCTCTCGCTCGGCCGCTCACTCACTCAGTCACCCGCTCGCTGATTCACTCGCACGCTCGCTTCCTCTCGCTCCCGCCCGCTCAGCACGGAGCAGTGAGCGGCCTTGACTCTGGCTCGCTCGATGGACGCCTGTGTGGCACAACGCGCACACACAACGCGCCAGTCCTAACCGCGTCCCCTCCACACACACACACAGATATGCCGACACATACGAGTCTGCACTCGTTCAACCTCATTCTCCTGGCGAGACTTAAGCCGGCCTCCACACTGCCTCACCTCCGACGTAAGAATGCCGGCCAGGTGCACACGTAATAGCACTCGGATAAGAACGCTTGGAATACAAGCGTGTAATGCTTCGGGGTTACAAGAATGCTACGACTCTTAAAACTCACTTATTAGGAAAGTATAGTAGAAATGTTGAGTTGGCGTTGAGGGTAAAGTGTCGGATTAACAATCGCAAGGACGCTAGTTCGATCCCTGAGTGGGGGGACTCGTTTTGTTCTCTTCAATCGAGGTTTTACTTAGAGAAGAGATATTTGAGTTGTGTGAAGCGAGTTTTTCTGGGATGGTTCGAGTGTGTAGGAAGCTTAATGAAATCTCCTCTTCGTCCTCCCGCTTCGCGTCTTCACCTGAGAAGGTAGAGAGGTTCCCTCGTCTTGTTTCCTCCTCTCCCTTGTAGAGTGAGTACGTCTCTCTCGATAACGTCTCTCGTGCTGTGTCGCTCTTGCCGAGAGAGGAAAGCTAAAACGGGCCAGTGAGCGAGCACTCACTCGTCGCTCCGTTTCCTTCCACCGACGAGGACACCACTGGCCTCTCTGGAGAGATATCTCGAGATGGAAGAGGAAACGAGCAAGACTTTATTCAAACCTCCTGAGAACGACACTCGAATGCATCCGAGTCTTTACGATGCAGTGCTTCAACTACTTATTGAACGATTGAGGGGAAGGGTACATCAAGTAGACCAAGTATTATTTGGGGTTTGTAAGGAAAAAGGAAATAGAGTAGGGGAAAATGACGAAGGCCAGTACGAAGTTCTGAACAAGATGGACGAGACCCGTCTAATCTACAAAGACAAGACCAAGTCACTGTCAGCCAAATTCCCGTCGGAGACACATCGTCTCGTATACGCAGAGCGACAAGAGCTATATCTGGCAGAGTTTCGAGAGCTCGGCCAGTGGTTTACAGCTGGCAGAGAGAGAAGAGAAGAAGCCAACTCTGAGAAAGATAATATGCGACCTTGCCCTACCCAAGTCCCTTTAAACGGCCGGCGGCACCCATAGCCAGCGCCTCCTATTTCAAACGATAGAGCCGCGTAGCTCTAATGGACGATGCATCCGGTCACGGTACGCGATCTGATAAGATCGTGCAGAGAGAACAGAGCGGAAAAAAGGGAGATGGCGCGCGACGATGGGCACGCAAGGAGAGAATCGCGCACGATCGCCGCCTGGCAAACATGGGCGCAGTTGGAGGAAAGTGTTCCATTTGCTTTCTCCATGGCCTCGGTAAACGCTCATCGGGGCTAATTCGCATCTGGCCCGAGGGTACCCCGATGAAACGACTGGCTTGTGTTGACTTGTGTCAACGATTGCGAAACACTGTCGTCCCCTCCCGGAAAGAAGGTTACAAAACGTAGACTTCTCGTCGCATGAAATTGTACAGTCGAGCGAGAGGAATAACCGATGCATCTGGCAATTAGGAAGAGAGAACGTAAGAGGTCTACTTCGCTTGGAAGGAAGAGAGCTAGCTGCTCGTCTTCCGAGGAATGAATCATATTGAACGGGCAGCCACCTCGATTATACTTCAGGCTGGTTTCGGTCGGATTTGCATAACACATAACCCGAGAGAGCTCTGGAGAACGGACGAATGCAAATGCTGACGGCGACGCCGGCACACAGAGGGCTATGTAGACGATAAAAATAATGCGGGACACGCACGCTCGCCTGGATTTCTGAGCTCTTCGCTTCGGCTACGCGCTGCGCGAAAGTCCCTGCGCGCGCGCGCGCGCGCGCGCGGATGGACCGGACACGGTACTTTTACCGGAGAGAATACCACCTTTCCCAGACGCGGCGCGCACGGTGAAACCGTGCACGCTGTCCTCAAAAACAGGGCTTCCCAACTTCCACCCTCTTTGATAATATCTTTTACTAATTATTATAATATAGAAATTTAATGAAATAATTGGATTATAATCATTTTTAGTAGAGATTTAGAATTTAATGATATTTTATAGTATGGAAGATGATGTTCGAGATATTTCAATGATCTGAGAATTGTTGTTAGTGAATCTCTTGGTTGGGAAGCACTGACTCAACTGGCCTCCGATATCGTTGCCGTGTACGTGGCTCGTTACCATTCCACTCACGACACAACACACCGGCGCAGCCAGCTACGCCGTGTACGTCACTGGACGACCCACTTCTGTGCTCGTCTGCGCCTCACTGCCTCCTCCGAGTTTCATCCTGGCTCTTCCAAAGACCGAATCCAGACTTCCGAGATAACTTCTCATTCGATTCAAGCACAT
Organism: Ectemnius lituratus; assembly: GCA_910593735.2. Taxonomy (NCBI): domain Eukaryota; kingdom Metazoa; phylum Arthropoda; class Insecta; order Hymenoptera; family Crabronidae; genus Ectemnius; species Ectemnius lituratus. The sequence goes on from OU343045.1 coordinate 6,743,497, forward strand.
TCTACCTTCGACTCACCACCATTCAATAAAATCATCCACGGATATTTAAACAATCAGATCGAAATTATCAATTAGAAAGCTGATCTAATAAACTAGAATTTCTATTGATATAGGAAAGTAATTATTTCACAATGATTGTTCTAATTTCTTTCTAAGAACAGAGAATCCTGGCTTTATGATCGGCCTTTCTAAGGAAAGAGAGGGACTATCTAATCGGATATTTTCTAGACTTAGAAGGTGGGCAAGTGTGCGCGCTGACGCAATAAAGCGGTGGTGTCCGTGATAAGGTAAAGGCGAGAATGACTCGATGAAGAAGAAATGAGTCAATGTCCTTAGAAGGATCGCTTGCTCACTGAAGACTGTCGTTTCACAGCCGCGCCTCGAGTCTCCTCTACTCGGAGTGAGAGTGACCTACTGACCTCTCCCTCTCCTCTCCCTCAACCGTTGACAGTCTCTCTCTCTCTCTCTCTCTCTTTCTCTCGGTCACTCCAACTTCAATTAACCATTTCAATATCAATCTACCTCAAACTCTACTATTTACACTTTCTAACTCCCACATTCCACAAATTCTAATTTCATTAACAATCTCCTCTCTTTTCTCTTTCCGGGGAGAAATAAAAATCCTTCTCAACATCACTTAAATCCCCAACCGAGTTCCATTAAAGGTTCGCGCAACTTCTGCTTGGTTTACCTTGAACCCTACAACCAACCCTTTTTCTCGTAGAGGGCTGCGGTAAACAGGGCGAAAGGGCTGCGGGACTTATGTTTACCAAGGGACGAGAAGGGAAGAAGAGAACACGGTTACGTAAAGAGAGGCCAGCGGGATACACACTCTGATCGATAGCTCGCATTTTTCGGGCCATTTTCATGGAATATCCCCCTTTTCTCGCCCACCCCGCCTATTGATTGTTTGTCCGGGTGGGAGAGGGTGGTGGAGGACTTTGCCATTTCTCCAACCGTCCGCTCATTCAATTCAAATCGATCACTGTCTCGTAAGAAATACCTAGGCCCTACATCTTTTTATGTCATATTTATCAATCATACAGGACGTTTCAAAACGAGTGTCTTCAAGAAAACTTCCAATTGAATTTGAATTCAAAATACCCCTGCATTTATTCGTTGTATAGGTCGTCTCGAATGGAACGGCACCAATTTCAATTGTATAGGACGTTTCAAAATGAACGTAATCGATAAAAGTTCGATTTGAATCGAAATTCAAGATACCCGTCTGTTTATTAATTATACAGAACGTTTCGAAAGGATTGTTATCAATTTATTTAAATGAATGCTTGCGTGGGACGATTGTTTATGGGAGGGAATATAATCCGAGGCAAGGATTTTATGCATGCGGTGTTTTTCGAATTCCAGCGCATTCGAGTCTCTTCCTGGTCGAATGTATCCGCGCGGTGGGCCATAACTCAGTGGGAGGCTGTGAGAGATCCTATCTGGAGAACGGCTCGGAATAAGAAGAGGCGACGACGGTGCTCGACAATGGTGTTGTTCGAGCCGATTGCTAGCTAGAAAAGCACGTCTAACGGTGGTTTTCTTGGCTCTCTAACGGCGGGCCGAAAAACACGGCCATAACTGGCGCGCCGTATTACCATCCCAAGGAATTCGATGACCCACTTGAGAAGGGCGGCCACGTGCGCGCAGCATTCGTCGTCGTCACCCACCAACGGCATATCCCCAATGCCCACGTGCAGTAAGGGAAGAACACTTGGGAGTTTTGGGATCGTTGAGATATTTCTTGGTGGAATTTAATGAGATCTGATTTTCGAGATACTTGACATTTGTCAGGATATTAAAATTCCATCCTATTTCTGGCAGAAATGTCTACTAATGATTTTTAATAGATTTTTAATGATTAACGAATGGAAGAATTCTTAATACTGAAAAGTCAAGCCTTGAAATCACCCGCACAGGCAGGGCTTTGTTCCCAGTCACGTAAAGTTGTAACACAATTAACGACGAGGAGTTACGACGATCATTGCAGTCATCCGCAGCCAGCCAAACCATTCCACAGTGCCCGCTCGGGGAATGATTTGCGGGCCTCCGACGTCGCCCACATCGTACGAAATCATGAATAATTCAACAAAGTCGTACACGGGGTGCAAAAACCACGTTTCATTGAATCGAAACGGAATTAATTATAGTCATTGAATTATTATTTTTCAAGTTATTAAATGATTTTTTTGTTGAAAGAATTAGACTATTCCCTAGGAAAATCATCGAGCGAATCAACGTTGCAAGGCCAGGCCACTCGGAGGAAAGGTCGAGAAGCTTCCGAGTGCCAATTAGTCCACAGGCCAATTTCGAGTCACTTGTCATTCGTGTACTCTGTTTAATGATCCCTGGGAAACTTAACCATCACGATGACCCAGAATCAAGTTCTTCGACCTTATATATTCCACTAATTCGTAACAATGATTCCCAAAAAAAAAAAAAAAAACTGTTGACATGACTAAGTCGAGTTGAAAACTAGAATTGCGCAAAGGGAATCGATTATGGTGCAAGCTGACGCAACGCACCGATGACAAGGACGGCTCTCGGCCCCTTGTGCGGGATCCTGTGGAGTCGATGATTCTTTCTAGTTCGCCGGGATACGCCGGCCTCGACCTCATTTCAGCCCCCGAAAAGCGCCCGGCATTTCGAAAGCATTTCCTCGCTCGCATCGTCCACCAAGTTCCTCGCTCTACGAAATGTCAGCCGTGCAAGCGGGTCAGTTACCTTTAAAGGTCCTTCGCTTCCACCCTGACTTTTAATAAGATTTATTGCTAGTGTCGATGTTAGAATTTTAATAATAAAATTCAAGCTTTTAAAACAATGTTATACGAATATCAGAAAAAATTATTGATGATTTTGTTAAAGAGATAAATTATTAAGTTGTAAGTAAGCAACTTTAAGTATTGAATACAATTTTAAATAGAAACTTCTGAACAAATACATTTCCCTTTCAATCATTAACAATTCCAAGCGAACAATTACGTGATCCGAATCAACCATGCCTTTGTACCACGGACTCTTTGTCGCACACCATAATGGCCGCCGACAGCTTGCGAAAGGCGTTCTTGCGCGGTCATCGTTTCGCAATTCGAGCGGGCGGTCTCGCAATCGAGAAATCCTGCCGAATTTCTCGAGACGCGAGGCACAACTCCCGAAGTCTACCTTTGAGAGGCAAACAAACCGTGGTTTGGAATCCTGTTCCAGATAGATGGCGGTTCGGTCGCTCCCCTCGACTGGCCAAGGTCAGCTTGGGAGGATCGGGGACCGGTTAGAATCCAGAGAGCATTAGTCCAAGTCATTAGTGAGCTGGCACAAGATTTGTTCGGGATTTCCAATCGCTGGAGCCCCCTCTCTCTCTTTTTTATTCCTTACGAATTCCTCATTATTATTCGACTTTCGAGTGGCTTTCAAATTGGTGAGTGTAATTAATGATTTGAATCATTATTGATTTAAATGTTTCAAGAATTCTTTGGTCTCGAGAATGTAGAGCAGTTGGAAATAGTGGCGAAGAAACTCGATGGTTGAAGATCGAGTGCCTTTAAAGACGGGACCAGTCGTCCTTGAATCGAACGATAGGTGATCGTTCGAGCACACTTCGATCATTTTTCGTGGAGACCAAATGTAAACGCAGTATCAAATTCGTCGAAATAACACAACTTGTATAGCTGAGTATTATAATTCCAAGATACATTGCTTGTGACGCAATACCTTCGATATTGGTGTTAGCAAAGGGCGAAGTGGGTTCATTGGGCGCAGGTAGAAGGGTAGTGCTGCTAGGATTTCCGGCAGGTCGAAATTGCTCGCCATTGGGCTGCGCCTGTAGTCCCCGATGTAGGTCTAGGTCCCACAATTGCAGGTCTTCGCTCCTGACAGCGGCGCTCTCTGGCGTGGCCGGCTGGAAGCTCGGGGGTGGCGAGAGTACGCCGCTGCTCGAGACTTCCGGGCTGGACTCCTGCAGGCTGGTGGTGCCGGTGTGCCTGTTGCCCCAGCGTCTCCTCACCCCGGCGACGGGCACACGCGGCACCGTCTGCAGCATCTCGCCGCCCTCCTCCTCCACCTTCTGCACCGCCAGCGCCTCCTCGCCGCTCGTCGACTCCACCGTCACGAAGATCCTCGACACTACTTCCTCTAAATCCACCTACAGTGGATGAAAAACTGGTATTCGCAGCACACACCACAACAACACACTTTTTATCACGATGGGGAAAATTCTTGTAACAAGAGGGTGGAATCGAACTCGGTAACCTCGAATTGGAAAACCTTGCACTTTACCAACTAGACCATTGACGTGTTCTTTGAATTCTTGTTTAAGTTTGCCTTTATAAGGAAAAGCATTGCTTTTCAAGAAGATCTACTTGAGAAAGTCTGTGCGAACACCTTTTTGTTTTTTACCCACCTATACTTCTCTTCCGATCCGATGGAGAGTCTGTACGAGAGTCGTTGACCCCGATAATTGTTCGAAATATTGATATTCACTGTCAGGAGTATCCCGACGAGGTCTCACGCATCCTCGCCGAGGTCCTCGCACGGCACTCACTCACTAATCCTTGGGTCTTGGTCAATGCAGAGATAACTTTGTATCCACTCACTGTGTGTGTGTGTGTGTGTGTGTGTGTGTGTGTGTGTGTGTGTGTGTGTGTCCAGTTTATTTTTCTCTGGTTCCAATGGATGGGTTCTGTTTACCAGAGTCGTTGACCCCGATAATTGTCCGAAATCTTAATACTCACTGTCAGGAGTATCCCGACGAGGTCTGACGCATCCTCGCCGAGGTCCCGGCAGAGTGTTACCGCACCGGACGCGCACTCACTCTATAATCCTTGCTCCTCCTGGGCGACGGAGAGAGACTACTGGTGTGTCTGCTCTGCGTCCTCAACTACGAGGACCTCCCCGCGCGACCTCTCTAATGGCGCCAGCCGTGTCGGCTGCTGCTGGCGGTCATCGAGGAAACGGGGTCACGATCGCGCAAAAGGGAACGCGCGCCCTCTGCGCACGCGCCGCACACCGCGCTCTTGTGTGGGTGTGTGTGCGCGGAGGCTTGGCTCGGTCAGTGAAGCAGCGAGCCAGCCTGCAGTCGCACGCGATTGCTCGGAAATGCCAACTGCGGACGATGCAAGCGCATGATTCTCCACCAAGAGAGCAAAGAGAGCTCCGGGAGATCCTGCGCAGCCAGCCAGTCTGGATCGAGGTCAGCAGTATCTCTCTCTTTCTCTCTCTCTCTCTCTCGGGAGAGTTGGTCCAGTTTCGATCTTCCTTTCGATCGCTCTCCGCCTCTGCTTTCAGTCGATTTCTCCGCGATACGCACGCACTGAGCACGTGTGGCACTCTCGAGACCCAATTGCGGGACGCGTTTAATACTGGCCAAGGACCAATAGGAATGTGGCGTGTTACGAGCGCGTCCACGAAGTAGCAGCGTCGACGGCTCGGCACTGACTGCCGGCCGAGCTGGCCTCGCTCAACGCCGCTCCTACCAACCTCCTCTCTCACTCTCTCCTTCTCTATCCCTCACTCCTTCCCTAGCTCCTTCTCGGTCTCTCTCTCTCTCTCTCTCTCTCTCTCTCTCTCGCGCGCGCTCTCGCCCCAACAGACACCGACCAATCCACGTCGAGCCACCGCCACGGAACTTTCACTGTCGGGAAGCACAGCAGGGTGGTGCCTTCGTGTACCTGCAGCGACGACGCGCGCTCTACGCTCCTCTCTACGCCTGCAAGCCCAGCAAAAGCCTCAGATTTTTTTTCTTCTCTCCAACACGATCCTTCCAGCCGTGCCTGCAGTTGCAAGGGCGACTGCGAACGATCCGCCATCTGCCGGGCAGACTAGCACGCATTCCTTGCCACTCGGAAAACACGTCGCTCTTGTAAACAGACACGACGTACTTTGGGAGAATGCATAACCTGTTGGTTGTTACATCTGCGTATAACGTTCGACCTTTGCCTCTCCTCGATCTTCGAGTCTTTTATTTCCAAGGGATTTTTTAATAGAAGATCTTTAAAGAGGAGTCGAGATTTTTTTCCGACCTAGTTAGCTGGTCGACAGGTGGCCAGCGCTCGGGCGCACTTGCTCGAGGGAGAACCGATCGAGATTTCCGACCTAGATAATCGATGTTGTGTCTTACGTAATACAACGTAAGCGATAATGCAGGGCAACCACAAAAATCAACAGACCGTCCGATCTTCCTTATCGGATCTCTATTTCGGGATTTCTTTAAATAGAACCTTTTTACTTTATACATACATAGATAGAAAGACGAAATGAAATCAAGACAAATATTAAAAGAAATCTTTACAAAATATTCCAATCACACAGATAACTCTAGCATTAATTACGTCTTCAAATATAATACGAGGGAGAAGTAATGTGTCGCGTGTTCGGTCGGCTCTCGGAACTGCGTCTTAGAAAAACACGCATTTGCGATTTCACGAGGGCTCATGCAAGTTTTATCGTCCGCTGCTATCCGGCGGAGAGGCTCGGCTCGGCTCGGCTCGACTCCATTTTTCCCCGAGGGCCTGCTTTTCTCGGATTATCGTTGACAGGCCTTAGTCAGACTGGCTGACCTTTGACGCTGCGTATTGTTGGCTCTTTTATCGCCCCCGCTCTCTCTCTCTCTCTCTTTCTCTTTCTTAGTCTCTCTCTTTCTTTCTCTACCTTCTGTCAGAGGAATTCCAGCCTGCAACGTATCCTTGCCCTTGCTGATTGCGCTCCAGCGATAACTCCAGCAGCAGACAGCGCCAAGTAAATGATTGCGCGCCGCAGGATTTCGTGCAATTCGAGATGCTCTCTCTCTCTCTCTCTCTCTCAACTTTATAGCTTGATTTAAATTAACCTCAAATATTTCTTTACTGCCACACACATTTAATTATATAATCGTGGTGAATAAAAATTGAAGATTATTATTATAGGATAAAAAGGGGGATAAGTTCTCAGTGTTTCTGTAGCCTGGGTAAACCAAGTCGATCGAGGGCCAGTGGGGGGGTTGCTAGCCTGGCGCGTCGTGACGTCATCCACCTGTTACACCCTCGGGGCGAGAATGGCAGGGCTGACGCACCACCTGCGCACACTCTATGCCCTACGCACTTGCCCCGCCAATCCTGGCCAATGTCGTAGATCAGTGATGCGCTACTTGCGTTCATCCCCTTTCAACTCACCCCCTCTTTCGGCTCTTTTCAATGGCGACGAGGGACGACGCAGCAATTCGACAGCCTTGAACCCTTTGGAATTTTGAGAACGTAGCTTGATTTATTATATTTTATTCTTTTATATTAAATCATTTATTTTATGTGAAAGTTTTGTAAAAGTATATTTATAATTGGATAGAAAATTATTATTTACAGCCTTGAACCCTTTGGAATTTTGAGAACGTAGCTTGATTTATTATATTTTATTCTTTTATATTAAATAATTTATTTTATGTGAAAGTTTTGTAAAAGTATATTTATAATTGAATAGAAAATTATTATTTACAGCCTTGAACCCTTTGGAATTTTGAGAACGTAGCTTGATTTATTATATTTTATTCTTTTATATTAAATCATTTATTTAATGTTAAACTTTTGTAAAAGTATATTTATAATTGGATAGAAAATTATTATTTACAGCCTTGAACCCTTTGGAATTTTGAGAACGTAGCTTGATTTATTATATTTTATTCTTTCGTATTAAATCATTTATTTAATGTTAAACTTTTGTAAAAGTCTATTTATAATTGGATAGAAAATTATTTCCTACCAATGCGAAAGGAGTGGTAAACTAGTCCACTCGAGGCCGGAAGGAACGCGAAGGGGTGGTTGGGTCGACTTGTTCCGGGATGTTGGTTCGTGCTGGAGTTTGGGTCACGGACATAGAGAAAACCAGGACCAACGCTTATTTACCAGATAAGTTACCCTGGCATAGTTTACTCTTGTTTCGATATTTCTGTATATCGCACGATGAACTCGAATACTAAACATACTTCCGATGGACTTCGACACTCTCTTCTTTGCTTTTTTTTTCTTCGCAAAGACAGACTTTCCAGGGTGAGTGGAATTTTCCTTTGGAAAAGCGGACGACTTTCAAGGTCGACCTGAACCGACACTTTACAGGATAAAAATAGCGACCGCATGCTGGGCGCTCTTTGAAATCAGAGAAACCCTTGGGTTTTCCGTTGTCGTGACAGAATTTTCTAGTTTTCCTAGTGTTGGAATCATTTCTCTCACTTGTAATAAAATATTCGAATTATTATCACACATTGTAAATTGAAAAAAATACATTTTGAAAAGATTATTTTGTATTAAAAGGTGATTTATCACTGTTTAATATTTAAGACAATTGGTTTATTGTATAAATTGTCCAATTGGGGAATATTTGTGTAAGATTTAGGGGAATCTGGAAAACGGATGTTCAAAGATCCTCGAGCAAAGTTGACTTCCACGGCCTCGAGTCATTTAGCATCATTCGCGAGTGAACCTTAATCAGGCTGACCTCGCGCGCACTGTTTACCAGGCGTTGGCACACTGATTCGTACCCACTAACTTCGTCTCGAGCACTATTCCCAGTAGTAATTGATCCTTTTATTAATTTAATGACTTTTAGTCGATCAATAATGAAATCACTATAATTCGAGGTCGATTTAATTCCAAGTTATTGATTCAAACTCCTAATAATTCAGAACCATCTAATTCCTAATTAATTACCAAAGAAACATTACAAAATCCTTCTCAATAAATCTACAACATCATCCTTATCAAATTAATAATGAATACGAACGAAAATCCTTATTCATTGAAAAACTCTTCGTAAATGCCAACTAGAAATAGATGAATTCCCACTTCTCTTCTAGCATACTAGCCAAGGCGTCCCAAAGTAGAAGCATAAATAATAGGTGCAGTATGAATCGCTCGGTGAGGTCGGAGAGTATTGGACGAGTGTTCGCGCGAAACCGGTCAGCGTTTCGCACGCAGGATAAAGATAGCGATTCTCCTCTCTCTCTCTCTCTCTTTCGGTTTCTCTTCCTCTCGTTTAAATAATAGTGGGGGCGTAAAGAAGAGTGGGGATTGCTGCGAAGTGCATCGTCGTCATCGACCAGTCTCGACTTGGCCTTGATGCGGCACGCAATCGTTAGTCAGAGCGATAATGTCGCTAACGAGAAGCCCTCTTCTCTTCTCCCCCTTCTCTTTCCATCGCAGCACTTCTCCGCACGCACTTGCAGCATAGCCACGTGCTGACATTGCGCTCTTGACACTCGCGCGTCGCGTCGTTGCGAGATTACGTCAGCCGAAAGAGGTCACTGTCTCAGTTCGGCTACCGAATAAATCTGGGATGCTGCGGGAATTTAGTCTTACGAGATCTGGAATTATTTCGGGTGTTTATTTAATTATTATGTTTATAAAAAATGACAAAATGATAAATCACTGAGAATTGTGTTAAACAAAGATAATAATATTTAATATCATATTCAAATTTGCCATAAATAATAAGTTACTGCAAATTATTTTAAACAAACCGAACAATATTTATATTTCCCGAAAATAATAAATTACTGAAAACTGTCTTAAACAAACCTAACAATATTTGAATTTCCCAAAAATAATAAATTACTGAAAATTATTTTAAACAAATTTAACAATATTTATTATTTTACATTTAAATTCCCCAAAAATAATAAATCACTGAAAACTATCTTAAACAACATTCTTAAATAAATTACACAATAATTCCTGATTTAACATTAATTCAACCGTTGCAACAAAGACCTTTCTTTGTATCAGCTTTCGGCGGTTTGTCTCGGTCGTCGCACCGTCGGAGAGAGAGTGTATTTTTCTCCGGGCGCGTGTGTCAGAGAGCGGCGGATGAATCAATGGCAAAGGTTCATTCGCATCGGCCGCCGGGTTTGCACACGTGCGCGAGCGCGTTGGATAATGCGCGCTGGCGGCGGCGGCGGCGGCGGCGGCGATTGCAGCTCGCCGACTCGCTTGTTTACTTAGCAGAAATCGAGATATACGCTTTCGACGACACGCTTTGGGTTTGCCTTGGATTCTTTGTTTTAGAGTGTTTTGAGCTATGAAAAGTTGGAGTATAATGAATGAATTTAGTATTTTTTTTTGTTTATTGTTAGTGTAAAATGTGGCTAAAAGTCGAGGAAATTTAAATATAATGAAGTAGTATTCGTTTAATTGTTTAATCATTTTACTAATCATTGTATAATTAATTAAACTAATGGAATTCTTTGTTCTACATTTTACGACCGGTCTAAAAGTTATTCGAAGCCTGATCGAATTTTCATTAAAATATACGCCAGTCTTCAATCACCGCATTTTGTTATGTTAATTGGTACAGAACTGGTTGTAGTCGCGAAACTGGCGATTTGCATTCGCCACCGTGGGAAGTTGCCGGCGAGAGAGACCACGTGTTGCGCTGCCTTCGATTCGACAGAGAATCGAATTAGTCTCCAATAGAATAAATTAGAATAAATCTGCCGAACTAAAATAATGATTTAAATACTCTGATAAATGAATAAATTAAATCCCAACTGGAATACACGAAAATAATTATTTCAACTGTTGAATACATGAAATCCCAACTCTGTTAGACTAAAATAATTCAAATACTTTGAGAAATAAATCATTGACATTATAACTTGAATAAATCAAAAACTAAAATGAACCAAATTCGAATCGATTGCAATTGGAAATCAGACACATTTGCATGTCGGATAATTGGCTGCTCATTGTCGAGTGATAACTGAGGGGACACGCTTCCCCGAAATCGACGATGCGTGTCGGAGACCTCGAGTTGCTCAGCGGAGCTTCACGAAACTGTGTAATCGTGTCCGGTCGTGCTATGTGCTAGTTGTCCCAAGTGATCCTGAATTCTAATTCCGAATCTACAGTGCGATTCAATTAACACTCTCTATTTTTATTAAGTCTGTCTTATTATTCTTTCAATAATAATAGATAAATAATTATTCCGATTTAAATAAATGTCTGTAATAATCGAATATAAATATAAATATTTATTCACTCAAAGAGAATACCTTTATTATAAAAGTTCGAGGCAAGTTTTCGGCCATGCCATTCAAGGACGCGGTTCTCCAAGGGGTGCGAGTAATCTAATCGCCTGTGGAATGCCACAGTTGTCCGTCTTCCCACAGGTATACCAAGGCTCTCTCACCCAATGGCTACTTTCTGTCCTCTGCCTTTCTACTATCGTATTCACGAGACTAGAATCAATGATTTTCGAATATTTAAATAAATTAAATTTCAATGCAATGCTATACTAGCCAAGGTAAATTAATTGAAAATAAATCAACCCTTCTCAAGTAACTCATCAACCCCAAAATAAATTTAAAAACCATCGATTTAAATTAATTCAAATAAAAGTCGTACTTTCAATAGAATAAATTCTTTTACATATTTAAATAAATCAACCCTTTCGAAATACTTCGTCAACCCCCAAAATAAATGTAAAAACCCCCAAAATAAATTCTTTTACATATTTAAATAAATCAACCCTTTTGAAATACTTCGTCAACCCCAAAATAAATTTAAAAACCCCCTTTCGAAATACTTCAACAAGCCCTAAAATGAATTACACAAAGCGATGAAAGACAATAATTTAAGTGTAAGAACGAGTCAATTCGATCGAAGCTGTAATTGGAGTAAGGGCGAGGAAAGGGTTGGCTTTGCAAACGGCAGACAGTGTGTCGCGAAGGACGTCGAGAAGCGAGCCTTGAACTTGAGCCTGAAATCGAGTGGGAAGCCTGCGGGCGAGGTGAGATGGGTCGATTTGTAGGTTGAACCGGGTCAGGTGTACCTGCCGGAATTGGGGTGAGGGTTCGACCCAAACTACCTGTACGGAACACCTCGATTTTCTATTATTTAAATACTTTCTTATATTGTGAAATAAATATCATATATAAAATAGATGAATTTAATTATTGGATATTCCTAGAATTTATTTAATTTATAAGTGGAATTTTTAGTCATTCTTATACTAGCAAAATTTATATTATTAAAGATTATGAAAGACTTTCAGGTTTCAGGTCAGATTAAGGGCTGAAAGCGAAAGGGAACTACCGAAAGCTCGGCTTGTAAATCAGGACACAGGTCAACATCCTGACTGCCCTCGGCTTTAAATGTTCCTGGAAGTGTCAGGAAGGTTCTACCTGGGTCGCCCAGGTGAAACCGATGAGAGATCATCGACCTAACGGGATGCAGGTTTCTGCCCTTGAAAGAGAAAAGCCTTGCTTGCTCGAAGAGATTCTACCGTTTTTCATTCGCGTAGTCTTGACAGAGACATGGAGAATATCTCGATTATGAATCAACCTGTGACTCAGAATGATTCATAGTCATCGAATCGCTCGATATTGACTTCTACCATTCCCAACAGTGAAATCGAACAAGGATTGTGGTTTTAGACACAGCATCCAAAGTGGTCCAGAAAGTCAGATAAATTTCTCTGGAATGATTCCTTTGAAGGAATAATGTGAAATGTGGATTTCTATGGGAAATCGAAGTTATTGCTTTGAGAATCATTGATGATGATTTGGACTTTCAAATCTAGATTGGATTGAATGAAATTGCAGTTATACTTTGATTAATGTAGAACTTTCCCAATAAAACAATTGTCAATTGACTTCAATGATTCCAATGATTTCATCTTTAAAACCCCTAATTTAAATCTAACCAAAATTCTATCCACAATATTTCCCAATAAAATAACTTCCAACGTAACTTCAATTCAATCATCAATGATTCCAATGATTTCATCATTAAAATCCCAAATTCTATCTTGAAAGAAAATCAACGAAAATTCCTCCGATTCCCACGCGATATTTCCGTGGAAAAACTCGAGTGGAAGAGTGGAAGACTTAGTAAAAAGGAGGCCTGGGAGTCAGTAGCGTCATCATCAGCGATCACGGCCGAGCATTAGCATGCCGTGAGAGCTCGGGTGTGCCCGCTTCCGCGCCCACTGCCGGCCTTGAAGTGTTCGCCGTGAGAAATCGCGTACCGAGCGAGTAGAAACGAGAGAGAGAGAGAGAGAATGATTCCAACAAGAATGACTGTGAGGAAGAAGAAGAAGATAATCGAACGAGAGAGGAGGACGCAGATGTCGAGGAAGGAATGTTAAAGGCGGAATGCAGGTCGCGTTCGTTCTTCGAACATCTTAGATTATTTGAACCAATGATTGTTCATTTGGAATCATCGAATGTCATCATGTAAAAATGATAATCATTCATCGTAAATCATCGAAATCATTTTTCTCTCATCTAAGCAATAAAATACAAAATCATCGAAAATCATTGATCATTCAAATCAAACCCTCGTCAGTAATAAAAAAGCGAGCAAATCATCGAATATCCCAAAATAAACTAAAACCCATCATTTTCTCTCTCTCGAAAAGTGGGTGGATGAGAACGAAGACTAATGATGCGGGGGAGCAAAAAAATATCCTCTGCCGAGAATGACAGCGATGCACTAAGGCGGTCGGAGAGTGCAAAATCGAGAAGAAGGAGTCGCCGTCTAGACTGCTAATGCGACTGGGCGATCGAGGTGTGCCTTCTCCAAGGTGAAACTCTTTATTGTCTTCTGGACAACGGCGTCCGACGTCGACGCCGCCGCCGCCGCCGCCGCCGCCGCCGCCGCCTTCGTTCATCTGACAACCAACCGCGAGAGGTCACCGGGTCAACGGGATCAGAGTTCAAATCTCATGATTTCCCACCTACTGCGAGTTAATATTCGATGATTCTCCACGAGAAATGATCTTCTCTTGTCAGTCATTTTAAATCATTGTAAACAATTGTTTTCTAAATAATGTTAGAATTCATTTTATAAACAATATATTCTCGCCCTGTCACAGTCCAATCATTAATCAGTGGATACTGACAGGCGTGGATCATCATCGCGAAGTTATGGGAGGTCCAAAAGTGGCCGGACTAATTTCTCGACTTTGTTACCCCACCCACCTTACGTAACTGTGGAGCTATTAAGGTCCGGCTGGCCGTGACTACCCACCTGAAACAGAAAAATGAGGCCTCTGTTAACTCTGAGTCATTGAAATGACTGACTTTTCTCTGACAAATATTCTCCATTTTTATTCATAATCATTTTATAATAATATATATTAAATAATCAATAATAAAACTTGCCAATTAAATGGAATTAAATCATCTTTTACTACAAGATTAAACAAAAATCCTACGAATTCATCAATGAAAAAAGAAGTGTGGTGGCAGCTTAATTGGCGAAGCGCAGATGGAGAGCGCCGAAGGCGGAAGCGCTGCCGGTACGAAGGGAGTAACAGCGGAAGAAAAAGGGCTCTCCGTCGTTCTGACTGACCTGCGCAATGAGCGGCGGCGAGTGCGCCGGCAAGCAGCCACGGCGGAATGCCGGTCAGGAGGGAGCGGGTCATGGCCATTGGCCCTCGCACCCACGAGAGCGTGACACACTTGCCGTCGAACTCGGCCCAAGGGCAAAGAAGAGCACCCATTGGTCCAGTCAATGTGTCCAATTGAGAAGAATTTGTCATTTTTATACTTATTTCTTATATTTCTATATAATGAATAATATATTGCATTTTTTTTGTATGAGGAATTATAATTCGAATAATAAGAAATAATTTGTAAACAATATTCTCAATTCATTCTCGAAATAAATCAGACACGACTTTCCATACGCATAAAGGCGATATACGAAATTAGTCAATTCTAAGTAGAATGAGTCGGGCTTCGGTCAGACGCGCGAAAGCGGAGCTCTCGCATCTAATTCCGGGGATTTCCTGGGCTCCCTTCGAGAGCACCAGCACTGACCTAACCCATCACGCATAAAGGCCAACCATGACGCGTGCCACTCTTTCATATTTGTGTCTGTCTGTCTGTGTGTGTGTGTGTGTGTGTGTGTGTGTGTGTGGGAGGAAAGAGAATTCAGGATTGGGTCAAGGTTGGCGACGCTGCCGGGAAATCGGGAAAATGGAGCGCGCCTGACGAAAGAGGGCCGATAATATTGAATGACGTCGGAGCAGAACACGGGGAACAACCCTGTAAACAATAGGACGAGTGTTTTTTGAACAAGCCTGGTGAACAATTAATCAGTAATGTTGATTGAAATTGAAATTCAATTTTCATTTGAATATATTAAGATTAATAATAAGAAAAATACTTCGACTTACGAATGATCAAATCAAACGATAGGAACGCTCCCTTTCTTTCTCCAACCCAAAATTAATGAGACCACCAATTCAGCAAAGGGTCTTTCAAAGCACGGAAATACTTTGCTTTATTAATAGAAGTGCATAAAAGGTGATATTATCGTCAGAGGGGGATCACTAACACCCAATCGACGAAGGCGACACACCGACACACCAAAGGCCAACTGTGACGCGTGCACTCTTCGAAACAAGCACACACACACACACACACACACACACACACACACACACATGTACATATATATATATGTGAGTTTTGCAGGTTGCAGGGAATTGACGCACACTCATCGCTCCGGGATAATTATCGCTCGCCCTCCGTCGATGACGAAAGCGGCGTACTTTAAATAGACCGTTGAATAAGGGCTGGTTGTGTGACTGTGGCTGTGCGAAGGAGTGTCATTCACACTCGATGTGACACGCCGATGATTATATTCTCAGTGTAATTTCATGTGGAAAATTATTTATAAATTTTTAGGAACACCTCGTCGCTTTTGAAACGACCTGTATAAGTTGTTTTATTAAATGTTTTGTCCTGAAACGAGTGGATACGAATTTTGGTGAAGTTAATGGTGAAAGGAAATTTGTTTCATAAGAGATTAACGAAGAAAAGGGTGAGTAAATGAAATTAAAAGGGAAATTGCCAGATGAGAGAGGGATGCTGTGACAGGACCCTGACCGAATTAGGGAATGCAGCGCCCCAGACAGCGGGCCGAGCGAGAGAGCAGAGGCGTGGCGCGGGCGCCGAAAGCGCTCGGGGAAGGGAAATATGTCGATATCTTGCTCTGACCCAGTTACCACCAGCATCCCTGGGAATCGTCGAGCAATCGTCTGCACTTGGCAAACAGGAGCACCATGCATTCCTTACAAGTGTATCATCTAACATTTATTATATAAATTAAAGAATTTCGATAAATCATATTTGGTTAATTATTATGAAGTTTGTAATATGATTTAAATCTATGTGTTCATAAATAAATATATCTGCGTTTCATTTGACTATAAAGGCCGATAATAGAATATATATATTATTAAAATAATAATATAAATAATACTTGCACTTTAATAGTAGCATTGCGCGAATTGGCGGGGGCGGAAGTGGGAGAGGAAGAGAGTGAAAAAGCGCGAAGCGAAGGTTGCCGCGGCGAGGACGAGGCGAGCGCACGTGTGCCGAGGGATTTTCTAGGTGTCTAGGCCGGAGCCGTGGCCGAAGCCGTGGCCGGAGCCGTGGCCGGAGCCGAGATAGGGAAAGTTTAAAGCGGGTCACTCGTGGCCAACCCTGAGATTCTAGACGCCCGCCGTCGCCACACTGGGTCACGTTCCTCCTCCTCCTCGTCCTCTCCGCGTCTCCTCCTCGAGATCTCCTTTTTCCCCCGACCACTCTCGTATTACGGAAGCAGCTGCCTTTTCTCTAGCCTCCACCTGACTCGTCCTGGAACTTGCATTCAACTTGGACGCAACTGTGTTGCAGGGTTTGTCGAGGAAGACAAATATATTTCATGACTTGAGTCAAACTTAAAGTATTTCTTGTGACTTGAGTCATAGTTAAAGCATTTTTCATGACTTAAGTCATAGTTAAAGCATTTTCAGTGACTTAAGTCGAAACTACAAAATATTTTAATGACTTATTTCAAATCCAGACCATTTCCAATGACTCATTTCAAATCTAGACCATTCCCAATGACTCATTTCAAATCTAGACCATTCCCACTGACTTACATCGAAGTTAAAACATTTGCCACGACTTACTTCGAAGTCAGTAGCATGCAACATGCGTTACTACGAAGAACGTATGAGCATCGAAACTGCGTACGTCGTCTATGACACTGTGCGTGCGTCACGCCCTCTCTGGAGCAAGGTGTCCTCGACAGAGCCGATGGGAACGGGATGCGCGGGAGAACAGGAAGGAGAGAATCAGAGGCGGCGGAAGGAGGGAGACGGGGAAAAGCGAGCGTGGGCAGTTTCGTTCGAAGTCCTCGCATTTTCTCGACGAAGGACGCGCCAGTTTCACTGGGATCATTTCCATTGAATATGCTTTTTACTCGGCGGCCTTCGATCTCGATCTCGCAGGTGCTCTCGTTTCCGGTTGGCTCGCTCCGCTATGCGAGCGCCGCGCATTCCAAACGGTAGTCTCTCATACTAATTGATGTTAGATTTAAAATAACTCATTTTTAATGCATCCAAATTAACTAAATCTGTCTAATTTTTATTAAAATATAATAAATAGAAATTCGTCTTTTGTACAGTGCTTTTCAAAAATAAGCAATCACAGGGCGAAACCAGTGATTTTATTAGGACAAGAAACCGAAAGCAAAGTCTCCGCCAGAAATGGCAAGCGTAATCATGGAAAATCGTCGGTGTCATAACGAGTCTCGGTTGAAGTACGCCGGGAGAACGCACTGCTCATTAGAATTACTAAGGAACCGTGCGTGGCATCCGAAGGTCTCCTTCGCAGTCACTTGCAACGCCGGCCAAGAGGGTAATGATGCTCCTACGAGATAACTTTGCTGAGAAAAACAGTCACGGCGAAGTTGATCATCCGGGAAAACCAGGATCACTTTTTTTGTTGACTTGGAAAATTTATGAGGGTGAAAATCAATAAGAGATATTATGAACTAGTTACTATTACTTGGTCTGTCATGATTCTTTTTGAAAACGTAAATTAATAAATAATTCATATTTCGAGATAATATAAATGATAGAAATTATTTTGAGCTAACTATTAAAATTCTATTTAATAAAGAAATGTGGATTAGGCAGACGAGAAAGTCGAGTAAATCGTGCTAGTATGCTCGGACACGATCTCGCAGAAGGTAGGAAAAGAGAAGCGAGCTCAGCAACGGCTCCGTGCTAGGAGAGAAGGTTGAGGTCTGAGTTCGAGGCCAGCTCCCTCACTTTCCCACACTCCTCGCTGCCTGGTTACGTCTACCTAAGCGCAATTCACTCCTGTGCTCGCCCGAGCACTTCGGCCTCACCTCAATTCCTGCGTAACGCTCGCGCAACTCATTCTCAGCCGAAAGTGATCCATGACTACGACCTTAGTCGGTCGAAGAAAGAAGATTTAGAATGAATTATTTCGGAAAGAAAATATTTCGAGTGACTCAAGTCAAAGGGAGTTGTATTTTCAATGACTTATGACTTGATTAAAGCATTTTCAGTGACTTATGTTGAAGGGAGTAGCATTTTTCAATGACTCATTCAAAATGCAGACGAATTTCAGTGACTTATGACTCAGTTAAAGCATTTTCAGTGACTTAGATCGAAGGGAATAACTTTTCCAATGACTTATTCCAACTACAGACAATTTTCAATGACTTACATCAAAGTATTCTCTACCAACAACAAAATTCATCCATTATTTATATGATAAAAATGACAAAAACAATTCAACAACCCTGCGAAACCACGAAATTTGAATAATATTCAACGAACAAAGGTTTTCGTCGCTCGTCACCTTTTTTAATTACAATTTATTTCCTCAAGATTTACTGTCTTGTTGTTGGTGAGTCTCTCGATGCAACTGATTACAATCTGGGTTTAATTTAAAGCGGGCCTCGCCAGTGAAAAAAGTCACTAACGATTTCAGAGTCTCTCTGGCACAAAGGCGAAGCGGCAATTTGCGGCGATGATCGGCCGCAATCGGCATCAGAAATCATTGGAACAATCCTTGCTTGGTTCGAAGAGGTCCTTGTTAATTCCTTGGAATTCCTTGCCAAAGGGGAAGAAGAATACATCACTCGGCAGGGGTGGAAAGAAGAGAAAGGAAGAGACTTTGATAGTTTCGCAGGCTGAATAAACGCGTGTGAAAAAAGCCGGGAACAAGAGAATTCGAGATTCGCACGCTCAGGGAGAGCTACGATTTACGGTACAACTAGTTGCAACGATAAAGTATCGAGTTGTTACTGAAAGTGATGCGAGGGAATATTGTGGGAAAAACTTCGAAGATTCATAGTCGAATTTTAAGAGTCTAAAATCTATAAAATACACATTGAATTTATTATTTAAAAAAATACTTTCCAAATGAAATCCAGCAAATTCATGGCTGAACGCCAAGTGGAAAGAACAAAAAAGGCGTGCTGTCGGAGCGGGGCAAATATCGCCGGGACGAATTCGCTAGTCAGTGGTCAATGTCAGAGAGAGGCTCGCTCGGCAAAGGGAACAAGAGTCAGCGGCGAGGAACATCGCCGAGGACAATGTTCCACCTCAAGGATATCCACTCCCAGGGCGACGTGACACGCCAGAGGGGGGGGGGGGGAAGAACACGCCACGAATAACGTGTCCCGTGCACCGGCCTTTATTTACGAACAGTTCGTGAACCCGAAACTTCGAAAGGATTAGTGCGAAGAGATATTATTAATTATAAGTTACGAATTATTAAGTAATACTTTCCTGTGAAAGATAAATGGAAATTATTTTAAAAGTCTTGTTAATTATTAAATAATAATTCTCACGAAAGATAAAAGTAAAAGTAACGCGTTCGGTTAATAAAAATCGTACGAGAATCAGAGAAGAATTCGCAACAGCGTCTCCGGGTGGTAGGCAAATGTCAGAGCGCCGTGGCGGCGGCGGCGGCGGTGGCGTCGTCGAGTAGGCGAGGAAGAAAAAGGAGGCGGAAGTACTCAAGGACTCGGCCGATCGTTAAGTACCGGCGCGCGGGAACGCGATAATCTCGGCGACGAGGTTGCCGCGGACAAAAATCACGAGAAAAGTCATCAATTCTTCATTGTACGATCAATCAACTAAACAATAATATTACTGTTATTATTCCTTTTAATAATTGCTTAAATCGTCATTGAAATCATTGCAAGTAAATAAAACAATCAAAATTTAAATTTATAAAAATAAATACGAAAAATAATAAAAACTAATAAACATTAACAAAAGTGAATCTTACTTAATTAATTGCTTAAATCGTCATTGAAATCATTGCAAGTAAATAAAACAATGAAAATGTAAATTAATAAAAATAAATTCGAAAAATAATAAAAACTAATAAACATTAACAAAAGTGAATCTTACTTAATTAATTCCTAACTAATCGTTCGATAGGATACTCGCCGCGAGTCAAAGGAAATCCCGCGGGGTTACTATCCTTCGCGAAAATAAATCGGCGCGTCGATCTTGCGTGCATCGTAATGAGGATAGGCGTGCTATTTTTACGTGGGCCGGCGAGAAACCAGTCCCGAGCGAGCACTCGAGCAGAGTGGTGTGTCTCGCTCTCCGCAGCCCGCCGCCGCCGCCGCCGCCACCGCCGTCGAAGTAAAGTAGAGCGTGGAGGAGCTAGAAACCCAGGCAGAAGGAGTAGGAAACACTACGAGAGTCTTAGGCCCCGTTTCCATTGCTCCGACGGAGTTAGGAACTCGTTGGAGAGCTACTAACCCAATGCCAACCACGTGTTATGCTACTTACAGAATTATTTGTACGCGATTTTTTTCTTATTTTATAAGTATCATATGATTCCTGTCAATGTTATTGATATACTTGGAGGTTAGCATTAATAAAAACCGTAGAAGTAGTATAATGAAGTATATGAATAGTAAAAAGTATTGTTTAAACAATCTGTTGATTATTAAGGATAGAAATTGTAGAAGAAAATATTTGGATAGAAGAAACTTCGAATATAACGTATTCCACTATTTCAGTAGTATGTCCAGGACGGTGCGCAGTCAGACGGGCTATTCTACTTGCTACAATCCGCCCACTTTATTTTTTTAACCACCAGTATCTATTATTTAGTTATTTAAAGTATACTCATACGTTTCTCAATTGTTCTCGGCATTTTGCAATATATATTACATTATATTATTTAAATAATATAATATAATAACATATCCAAGAGCTTTAAGCTTGAATGACTTATTTCCTAATCAAGTTCAGCTGAATTTCACTGTACGATTATTTGGCGGAGCAGTGTAAACGCGGCTTAAAGCCCGGCTACATAGAGCGTAGCCTGGCTGGATGTCCGAGAGACAACACAGAGAGAGAGAGAGGGAGAGACAGAGAGAGGAGAGGGATAGTAAAAACTGGTCGGGCGAGTGCGCCAAGTAAAATGCCGTTCCGCGCTAGCGCTGTGCTCCCGTGTCCTCGTAAACCGAGGACGGACGGCTCTCTCGCCTCTCCCGACTCCTCTCCGCTCCGCTCCGCGCCCCACGCCGCGCGCAAGCTGCTTCTAATGCCAGTGTCACGAGCACGCCACTCTCCTGGCGGCCTGGAACGCGCGCTTAACCGTGTCACGCATGGTTTTTGGGATTTTTATAATTAATCTACTAATAATATCGTAGTAATTTATTGTATTGAAAGATGATTTATTATAGCTTTGATTTGACTCGTGTTTTGATTTTTCATTTCCATTTTGTACCAGGTGAAGGACTGCGGATTGGTCGGAATGAGAATTGAAGTCCTAGTAGTTTAGTTTGTTTTATGGAACTAGCTTGTAGGATGCCTGGCGCCATCTAGTGACTAAGAGTGAGAGCCGCGGAGTGTCTTTAAGGCGGGAGCACAGGTGGCGCACTGTGCAAGTAAGCGAAGAGTTGTCGTGACCCTCGCAATATCATCAGATGATTTCCAGACGAGGAGAAATAAAGTTGATGGATGGTTAGGGATTTTTTCAAGGATTCCGTAATAGTGTAGAGTTGTCTTCGAGAGACTCGAAAGGAGGAAAAGGAGAAAGCCCCGAAAGGATCTCTGTGGCCGTGCTGGAGATCGGAGGAGCTTGGGCGGCTCGCAATAACGACTGCAATTAGCAGTGGAAAGCCGAGTTGCGCTGGCAGTTACCATCGTAACTGGCGGTCGAAACCAACGAAGCATGTGCGCGCGCAAGCGCGCCGCGGAATACTCCGCCGGGAAGAGAGTCGCAGTCGAGCCGAAAATTGCAGCACTGCGGTGGACGAGGAAAGCGTAGGCAGCCGCCAGCCGACGATAGTCGCCCTTCCCGCTGATCCGATCGTCCCATTGGCTCTCCTCGCATACACACACACACACACACACACACACACACACACACACATACGCACGCACGCACGTAGTACGCATACTACCAATATTCCGGCCGATGGTGCGACGCAAAAGAAAACTGGCCAAGTGCGACGCGCGGAGGCGGCTAGAGCCTGCGCAAAAAGTGGTGGACTGTGTGGCTCGAATTACGGCAGAGTCGAATTCCAGCCGCTCGAATTCGAGTTAAGCCGAGAGCAGCAATGCCGATGGAGGTGTAACTCTCCCAATGTGGGTCAGGCATGCCCACTGATGCCACCGCGATATCGTTCGCTGATAAACCAAGCGACTGACTGATTACGTACCAACGACCTACATCAACGCTTGTTACCACTCCCCTCTTATCCCCCCCCCCACCCCCCGCCGCCTACCACCGCCTCTCTCTCGCGCGCTCGGTCAGACCGTTCTCTATCGCTTATACTACTGTGCCTTTCGCTACCACCGGCTTATCCTTTTCCACTGGCGAAGTGCTTTTCATTCAAGCCTTCCACCGCGACCGAAATAACAACTCTCTACAATAACCATTGAAATAATAAATATCTCTTTTGAAATCCACTAAAACTCCACAGTAATTGATAAATCTCTTATTTAAAAAAAAAAATACTTTCGATACTTTGTTATAAAATACTTCAACAATGTTTTAATTATCCAGAAATAATGAACTCGCACACAGGAGAGAGAGAGAGAGAAGCGGGTGGTCTCCTGGACTTTCCTCGGCGGTTCAATGCGTAATCTCGTCGGGGCATCCGGGAGCGCGATCGCCGGCCAATTGAAGGGGGCACTGGTGGCGCGCGCGAGTGAGACAGTCGTGCGTCTCGACGCATAGGATAGAAAAGGACGCCAGAGTCTGTCTCTCTCTCTCTCTCTCTCTCTCTCTCTCTCTCTCTCTCTCTCTCTCTCTTCGTCTTTCTCGAGGAGAGAGGTGGCCGGCAAGTATGTAGATGGCCGCGGGCAGTGGGTTACGTAAGGCGAAAGAAAGGCAGATAAAAATAAAGCGAGTGGAAGCGGGCGCCGAGAGAATCGGGAGGAAGAAAGCGAGAGCGCGGAGAGGAGAGGAAAGGGAGAGAAAGCCTTCTTCTGAGCGTGTATGTTTGCCGAGCGATGTGGAGAAGCTTCTTCCCCGCCTCCCCCCGTTACCGCTCCGGCCAGCCTGATAACCGACTGATAAGTCAGACACGGTAAATATAGAATGTCTGATGCTCCTCTCTTTTGCACCAGCGGTCGCATTGTTCACCGGGAGAAATACCAGACTCTCGCGACACTTTTCGGCGAAGGGCTCGATGCTACAGGGTGTTTCAATTAATAATAAATTATTAATAAGAGAAATAGCGTTATAGAAAATATTATATGTCTGGGATTTTTAATTTTATTTCATATATTCTTTTCTGCTATTCAATTATTGTTGAGTCAAAGATAAATCGATCTTGTACCCTGAAGGGATTGGCATTCATGCTGGATAGATTAAACAAAGGCTAGGTGGCCGCCAGACATGTGTTGGACGGAGCTTCGACCTAATTGCTGCTTAATTGCGTCCGCAGTGTATCGGGCCGAGAGATAGTTCCCCGCGTCGCTATCGCCCCTCCTCTATGAAAGCCTCCCTCGACCCACCCCCTCCACAACTTCCGCTTTTCTAACACCGGAGATGGGAAGGCCGCCGGATGCCGGAAGTGCGTGCGAAACTGCCGTAAATATCCTTAAATTCGAGACTAATATAATCCTGATGATACCAGGAGAATTCGCCAGTTGGTGATCGTAAAAGTCATGTAAATGTCAAGCAGAACCGATGCCAAGTGTTGAATGTCTCGCGATGGTATTTTACCAGCTCGTCTGGCTCGAGTAAAATTAAATGGACGTGTGACTGAACGCGCGTGTGTATGTGAGTGATAATTATATGGGCCACTGCAGCCACCGTGGGTGGAACTCAGTTGGGACTTGAGTCAAATCGTCCCAGAGATGATATTATTCGTGGAAGCGCTGTGTTAATTCTGTGGGGAGTTATTTCAATGATTTGCAATGAAAAACGTGCGTTAAAGTGGAGTGTGGGAAGACTGGAAGTGTGTAAAGGTGCTCGCTGGTGCCCCCTGACGGTGCACATATGCGCGAGTGTGTCGGGCTGCGGCTCATGTGTCGGAGACTCAAGGCCGCCGTCTGCATCCTGTCATAATTCGCGCGCTGTTGTGCGCTCTCGCCGACTATAAAACGCACGATGCAGTCGCACACGCGTGAGCCGAGAACCGGTGATAATTATCACTCCGACCCGAGAGCGACGCGTTCCCAGGCGAGCGAGTGTATCTAACTGTCTTACCTAACTCGAAATGAAAAGAGACTCGCTGGATTTTTCAAAGAACGGTTCTAAATAACGAGAAAAGTTATCATTGAACCTGGAGCGTTGACAGGAACGTAATGGTTCATACCCAAAATAAGGTCCTACCCCTAAGTATATACCACCCTAGTCAGGTTTCGGCTTTGCCAATGAGAAATTTAAAAACCCTCAGAGGCTTTTCAAGAGAAGGGTATTAAGTCTCAAGAAAAGTTATCATTAACCCTGAAGCGCTGACAGAAACAAAATGGTTCATACCCAAAAGTTAGGTCCTACCCTCAATCTATGATACCCCAGTCAGGACTTAGACTTTCCAAACCAGGAATTCGATGGTTCTACTTGTAGGTCACAGTAAGAACCTGTAATTGGACTGGAATTAAAGCTGTCTCACATCACAAGTGCGTTAGGGTTAGGTCAGCGTCCGGGCGTGCACCGGCGCGAAGATCGCACACGACGATTTTCGCAACATGTGGGTACTTTGCGTGGGTATCGCGCGCAACTAGGCCCGCATGTGTGAAAGGGGGCCAAGCGAGATATGCGCCGGCTACGATAGTTCGACCGATATCCCACGTAACCCGAGGGGGGAGTCAGAAAATAGCCGAGTGATAAGGCCTCCTCCACATGGCGCGCCGACTTTCCTGCCACTCCGATTCCCAGGCAATTAACCTGCCGATTCCGAAAGAGCAGCTACAATTTGCGCAAGACATATGAAAGCGTACGTGGCCGGCTGGTCGCGGTCGACCAGAGAAATGGTCTCTCGCTCTCGAGACGAGTTACCCCAGGCACGGTTAATGCATGAAAATGACTCGCATCCTTTCGCATCGAGCCACCGAGGGAAGTCGCCTCGCATCATTCACTGGCTGACCATTATCATTAATGGATCAGTGTATCATCGAGTCGAATTCCCATTGAGAACAGAGCACACACATGCCATGGGCGGAGAGCCGCTCGAAGAAGAGCCCGGGAGAACAAAGTATGGCAGTAGTGCAAGCAATCATCGGGATTGACGGAAGTCACCGAGCCAGCTAGCTAGCTAGCTTGAGAGAGAGAGCGAGAGAGCGAGAGAGAGAGAGAGAGAGAGAGGGAAACAGGGTGCATTAGCGCAGAGAGAAAACCGGCTGACGTCACTTCCGCCGGTCTGCGGATAGTGGACGCTCTCGTTCTCTCTTCCTCGTGCGCCTGAGAGGAGAAAGGGCGCGCGATCCTCACACGAGGGGCTCTATGTCGAAATCCAGTTAATTGTCACGCTCCGGCCAATTAATTCCTTCTCACTGGAACTTTCTTATTGCCGGGGACCGAGTCTCCTCCGAGTGCCAACTTTCGAACGCTCATTGTATGGTGATTGAAGAGGTTTAATTGCATACGTCTATGAAATCCCGCTACTCGGTCTCAGTATTGGGACTAAGTCCCATTTACCTATTCTACTTCGGGCCTTAGGGCCCACTTGCATTCAACCAACAGGCTTCCCTGTTCCACTGTTGGGACCGAAGCGTTCTTCCTCTACTTATTCTACTATCGGGAACCCTGAGGCCCAATTGCCTATTCTACTGTTGGGCCTCAGGGCCCGGTCGCATCAAACCGCTAGGATCCAAGCCCCGCTTATTCTACTCTTGGACCCTTAGGACCCAGTTGGAGTCGATTGTCAGCCTTCCAAAGCCTTTCTTACAGCGCTGTTGGGACTCAAGTCCCACCGGGTAACTCTACTGTGGGTAAGGTGCGTCCGACTTACCTATTTTACTGTTGGGACTGTAAGGATCGTAGCTGCTGGTGCTCATGGGACTGGCGTATCCATTATTGCTGGCTGGCTGCTGCTGCTGTTGCTGCTGGTGCTGCTGTTGCTGCTGCTGCTGCTGCTGCTGCTGCTGCTGCTGCTGCTGCTGCTGCTGCTGCTGTTGTTGTTGCTGCTGCTGCTGCTGCTGCTGCTGTTGGTGGGCGAGGGGGCTGGAGTGGGCGAGGGGCGGTTGCTGCTGGGCGGCTGGTTCGCTCAGTTGTTGCTGGGGCGTGGTATAGACTACGTGCTGGCTCTGGAGGGCGGCGGCCTGGGGCGAGCCCGGGCTATTGGTAGCGAGCCAGTCGTCGGCCCTGGTGCCCTTGTTGCTGCTGGTGATGCCGGCGAAGAGGCCACTGCCGGTGCCGACCGGGCCGGTGACGCTCGCCGGGGTGGCGGAGGTGCCCGCCGCCGCAGCCAGGTGCTCCGGCGTCTCGGCCTTGACGAGCGTCAAGGACGCCGCGCCGGCCACCACCGAGGCGATCGTGCCGACGCCCGCCACAGCAGTCGCGGGGGCGGCGGCAGCAGCGACGTTGCTCGTGTCCATGCTCGAGTCGCTTGCGTCCATGCCGGCGGCGGCGGCGGCGGCGTCGCCGGCTAACCGGGACGCGGCTCCCAGCGCGACGCCCCCCGTCCCGACCACCCCCGACGTCTCATCGTAACGCACGGCTACCGTACCGCTCACTAGGCTGGCCACCGTGACGGATCCTTCACCTCACACCTTCTGCCCTCCTCCACCTCCTCCTCCTCGTCCGCCTTCTTGTTCTTCTTCTTCTTCTTCTTCTTCTTCTTCTTCTTCTTCTTCTCCTACTCGTCCTATGCCTGCCGCCTCCTCTTCTCCTTCAAATATCCTCCTTCCTTCCCCTTCCCAGCCCCGGACCCAGCCAAGACTCCCTCGCCTCCCTTGAGACGCCTCCTCACGCGCTCCCGGCACGCCCGAGGATCCAGGAGACCGATCGGTCACCCGACGATCCACCACGCCACGCGCCACCACCCCCCCACCCTTTGATAGTCTCTCTCTTTCGCCCTCTCTCGGATCTTCCCTTTCAGCTTCCGATTCCTCCTCTTGCCGAGTAGGATAACGAATCGGTACTTACGCAGTCACACCTGCGTCTCGACTCTAGTCGAGGTCGTCGGCTGATCGAGGCTCTCTTTCTCTCTCTTTCTTTCTTTCTTTCTTTCTTTCTCACTCTCTCGCAGGGTTTATCTTAGGGAGCTAGTTCATGGGAGCATACTCGATCCATTCGACGCCCGATCCTTCTTCGATGAGGTATCTGGAACGCAGAATAAGGGGGTTCGTGATTACTGTGTGCTGTCATTCTCGCGACCGTGTTCTCAGTCTAGATTTACTTAGTGTTTTTTTGAACATATTGGTTTTAATGCTGGGTTTTATTATTATTTGTTAGTCTTAAAATAAGAAATGGTCCCTGCCTTGTGCGTTTCTCCTCAGTGGGTAAGTCTTTAAAATGGATTTTTAAAGGCATTAATAGTGTGTTAATTTTTAGGGACCTTTGTGTATTAATATTTTGATTGCGCCTGAACCTTGGCAATCTTACACAATAACAAATAAAACACAATACTCATCCTTCTACTATTAAAAATCATTTTCACTGTAATTCTGCCAATCTTGAAAACAAAAAAAAAACACAATACCCTCGTTTACACAATGAAAAACAATTTACAATCGCATCACTACAATTTCAATTTTACTATAACTCTACATTAAATGACAAACAAAATACAATATCTATTTATCTACAACTCATTGCCTACTTCTTCACGGTACGAAAAACATGTGCCGAACTTACTGGTAGAGCCGCACCACTGTTCCCTGTTATATCCAAGCTAACGAAAAAGGGGGACACGCGTCGCTCCGAGCAGGGGGGGGGGGAAGAGAGACGCGTCGGGCGGATGTAAACAAGGCAAGGCGCGACCTTCGCGCGCCTCCTAAAATTAGCGTGGAAGCCGAGAGCGGATCGTGGAAGACGAGCCGGCTCGCGTGACGCACTTATCGAAACTGAGGCGGCCTCCCCCACCACTGGGCCCGACGCCCGGGCCCTAAGGCCCAGCGGCGCTGGGCCCACTGGGCCGGGCGAGAGAGTGGTGGGGAGAGGAGCCGCGCGTCGGCCTTACCGAAACTGAGGCGGCTTCCACCCCACCACTGCGCACCATGTCCGGGCCGTAAGGCCCAGCGCCGCTGGGCCCACCAACTTTCTACGCAGCGGCGCCGCGCACGAGAAATGGGAGTGCGACTCGGCCTTCGGCTCGATTATCTCCGTCGATTTACTTCCGCCGTAGAAACTATAATAGCCTTGTTGTTGCGCTCGATCAACCAGAGATAAATTAGTCGACAATTGGAAGTCGTAGTGAAGTCTGTTCTAAGCTCGATTAGAAGATAAATTCCTTGGGAATAGAGAAGTCGGAGTATTTGTATATATCATTGGAAATATTGTATTATTTATTAGTGTCTTGTGATTGGAATTTGTAGTAAACAATTTATTAATAATGTATTCCAATCTGTATGGCTGATCAGATATTAGTGTTCGCGAAATATTTATTGAATAATTTCTGTATGAATGAATTAAAAGCAAGTAGATGAGATCCTGGCGAAAAGAGGCCAGAGGGAACCTGGAATGATTTGCCAATACTTTGCGCAAGCCGCGCGTCGGGAGTCGCCGTTTATTAATCAACGCCAGCTCCATTGTCATCTGGAGCACGCGCGGCCGACTTCTGACAATGGGCCCCGCACAGGCCTGACGATCGCTCGCGTGTCACGGCGGCCACACACGCCATCCGGAAATTGCGGGCTCCAATGATCGATTGCAAAATCCCCAGGCGTGCTTTAGCGCCGGCGAGGTGGTCTGCCGGAATCCTGGAGAATCCGTGTCTCCTCTCTGGCATCGGCTTCTTCCGTTCCAGTATACGCGAAAGTCACCTCTTGCTGCCATTTTAATATTTAAATCCTCGAACAGGATCACTGTTAATTAATACCAACTTTTCTGATCTATTACAACTGCTTTATGTCAACTCGCAAATATATTATTTATTCTTGGAGCAGCCTATACGAGTGATAAACATTGCAATAATTCAATAAACAACAAGAATACTATCACATTGAAAAAAAATCCTTTCCCAATCGTATTAATTTCTACAAACATTTCTCTGGAATTACCAAAGCATCGACAACAAAACTACCAATGGCCGTGGGTCTGGAAGGTTCGCCGGCAGCATCGGGAGGGAAAGCCATACTAGCGTTGGGGCACTCCGGGCGATATCGATCCCGGCTGCTCTTCGGCCCTCTTTCCCTCCCGCCCGCTCAGTGCGAGAAACGAGGATGGCAGGAGTAGCAAGGGGGGTGGTGGTAGTGGTGGTGGAAAGAAGGGGGTGAGCGAGAGGTACCCTTCGAAAGGCGATGGTGCTCTGCGGAAGGTGGGGTAACCTTCGACACTAACCCTGACCCACCCCAATGCAACTGCCCGCCGATTTCTCATCCCCCAACCACCCACCCACCCCCCTTGCATTTCCAGCACCGGCGCTTGCATTCACCCTTAAGTGCAGCAGCAGCGAGCGAGCCCCTGCCGATCGGCCCGGGCGGCCCCCCACGGGGTGGCTGCCTTCATCACACTGATCCCATTTCGAGATCACATTGCGCACGGCCACTTGCATGGGGATGCGGATGCACCGAGGGGGTTGTGATATGAATGAATAAGGGAGGAGAAGCGAAGCAATTAGTTAGGGTGGAGACACCGAGGCTTCTCTCACTGTGACCCAGAAGAGGCTGGCCTGGACCGGTTGCAGGGACTCTTTCTACTTGGGTGTCTGCTTCCAGTAGTATTAGTCAATGGTATAGAAATTCCCCAGAAAGAATGCGGTATTTGTATATTAGATTTAGATGTTAAAAGGAGTTAGTGGTTAGAATGTTAGATGTAACGATTGTCGGATAAGGGCAAAGTTCGATGGCTGAACTTGAGGTGGTAGAGAGATGTCGAGGGAAGCAGAGAAAGGTGGGCAAGTCTGGTTGGAACAGGGAGTCGATCAATAAAATGCCTTTCCATGTCTGACACGAATAATCCTGCCCCCTCACTCCGTCCTCCGCCCACTCTAGCAACCCCTGAATTCCAGCCTTGCTTCCTCGGGCCAGGCCTTTCCCGTGGGATGAACCGTTCTATGTCGATTCTATGCTCGAAGAGTACTAACAATGCAAAACAATTGTTAAAATAATAAACTAATATTAATAAAATAAAAAGAAATTAATCCCAAGTTGATACTAAATGGGGGAAAAGAGAGGTGTACGAGAATGGAAGGTGGATGGAAGTTGGAGACATCTGGGTCAATGCCTGTCCTCGCTCCAGGATTCCCGGCTGCGACCTCGGAGGCCCAGACCTCGACCCGCCACCCCCTCCACAGGGATTGCTCCGGGAGGACTTCCCGTAGGATAAACTCCGGCTAAATGTTGTCCTTGAGGGTAAGTATACCTCAGGAAATCAGTAGAAATGCGGGAACTATCTTTTTCTTTAGGGTACCATTTCCTGAGGGTCCCCTTACGGTTCCTCTGGATCATTTAAGCCCTCCCCTTCTAACAAAATCGTTCCGGGAGGACATCCCGCAGGATAAACTTGGGCTAAATGTCAAGCTCGAAGATAAGAATACCCCAGGAAATCAGTAGACATGCGGAAACTATCTTTTTCTGTGGGGGTACTGTTTCCTTAGGGTCCCCTTACAGTTCCCTTAAGGTTGACCCGGACCACTTAGGATCTCAGTGTTACCGCGAACAGTGTGGTTCTCGTTATCGATATGGGAATGCGAGGTGGACCTCGAGAGAGGATCGAGTATAGATAGGACATCTAGGTCAATGCCTGTCCTCGCTCCGGGCTTTGCATCCCTGCAACCCCTGCTATCAAGAGCACCCGCCACCCCCGGACGAGCTCTGCCGGATCGAGCAACGCCGGCGCCCAACCCCTCCGCGAAGGCCGCCATCATCCGATAAATATAGGGTGGCTCGCAAACGGGGTGGCTCTGGTACAACCACCCCTGAATATGTCTAAACTTTAGACTTGTTACTGATTTATGAAATGGTTTGATTTGTGTTATCTTTTTAATGTACTGTGTATCAAAAAATAAGTCATTCCGTGCAATGTTTCTCATTGATATTGCTATAAAATAATAAACTATCTTCCCCATTTCACCCTCCATCTAATAATTCGAACAAATAATACTAGAATATATTAATTCAACCACGTAAAACCCTAAACTTTCAACGACCACACAGTAATTAATAATTAATTCTATAAACCAACAACAAAATCACAAATCCTACTTTCACCACCACACCCCAAAAGGGTCAACCAGATCCTCGCGAGAGGAATACGCCACCCTGTATGGAACACCGACGCACATCCACCAGCTCGCGCACCCTTCGCCCCGGCGGCGCTGGGCTCGTCGCGTCTCGCTTCGGCCGGCTGCCGACGCTCTCACTCTCTCCTGGTAACTGGGGCATCAGATCGATCCTGCAGTACCGCTGCCACCCGACGCCCCCCGACGCCTGTGCGAAAGCCGGCATCTCGAAAGAACGACGTCGCCAGGCCGACTTCCTAGCAAAAGCCGCTGCTTCCAAGCTCGGAGTTTGCCTTTATAAAGCACGGATTAATTAAATGTTTCAAACCTTTTTTAAATTGACAGAAAATTTCTATAGAATGAAGATAATAATTAAAATTGATGAACTAGATGTCTGTCTTCATTTTATATTAAAAGATATCATTATTCTACTACAGAGATAATAATTAATAATAATTCAACTCCTTTTAAATAATAATAAAAATTCAACAGACCCTAACATTAATTTAGAATATTTCTAAACATCGTTTATATTAATTAATAATTCCATCCACTATTATTTGTTATATTATCGAAGTGAATAAAGCCGGATAAAGTTCTATCTCAGTGAGATCACAGCCCCCGAGCGGGCAAGGCAGGAGGAGTTAATGATCTTGGCAGTAGCGGCTCGTTGATACTCTCCCCTTGGAAGCATACACAGCCTGGCAGAATACGATTGCGCAATTCGTGAGCGGGCAATGATGCCTGGCTGCCGTGCTATTGGCACGGCAGAGTCTCATCGCTGAATAAGGATCGGGGTCAATGATAGTCAGGACACTGCAGTCTCGGAGAGTCATCCGTCACACGTGCTTCCCATGAATTTTGGATTCGGGTCAAATCTGTCTTGAATTCTTTCATTCTTTCGAGGCTACTGTCAGAATATTATTTTATGTCTCCAATTGTAAGTTATAATTTTTATTTGATCTTAATTAATTTTAATTTTAAAAGAGGTTTTTAAATCGACCATCATTTAACCATTATTCGACACAATGTTAATTAAAAGCACATGGCAGAGGTCAATAAGAATGCTCGTTTCATTTCATTGAAGGAGAAGAGGGAGCACAAGGAACTGCTGAGTGTTACGTGCTTCCAGTGTTCCTCACACACAGGCATACAATACACACACACACACACACACACACACACACACACACAGACATCAGGGTTCCGCTGACGAGGTGCCTTCACTTTGTCTCAGCGAATGACCCTCGACTGCGCAGCCCTCTCAGAGGGACTTGCTCGATACTGCGTCATCAATTAAATATCAAAGCCCTCCACTCATCGTTCCTTTCCAAGTAACATTGTTCAAACATAAAGAAATCATCTAATAATAATTATATTTCCAAAGAATATAAAATTGATCGAAATCAAATCAAATCCATCTTATTCCAAACGAAGCTTCTAAAATCCTCTAGAATCGAATCACCCAGTAGACTCTGCGAGTAGATTCACCTGGCTCGAAAGGCAGTAACTCTCTCGCGGCACGTGCGTCGCTGGCGGCAGCGACGAGCGAGCGAGCGAGAGAGAGAGAGTGAGAAGGGGTCGCCGAGAGATCGATTCCTCCGTTATTCCTGTGGAAAGTCCCTAGGGCGCGTGCGCGCCGCAACTAGGCCATAGCAGCAGCCCTTTGCGAGCGGAGCTGCGTCGAGTTCGACTCATCGAATGCGTCTGCTGCGACGATACACAGCTCCGCAGGTGGATTCGAATCGAGCGCCGCGCACGGACTAATTCTGTACTAAATCCATTACTGATGAATCCAGTGAAATATGAATGAGAAGCTTCGTAATACTTGTATTAATAATTAATACTAGATTCGAATCAGAATCGTTAAAGTAAATTATTAAAACAATTACAATTCATACAGTACTATAAAAAGAGAGACTACGAACGAAGCATAAAGCAGGAGAGACGAAGTAGTGCCGAAGAGGAAAGTATCGGCTCAGAGGAACACTGTGAGACAAAGGGAAGCACTCGCTAGAGGAAAGGCAGGGGATGAAAACCCGTCGGATTCTCCATGAACACTGGAAAAAGCTGTCTCTCTCTTTCTCTCTCTCTCTCTCTCTCTCTCTCTCTCTCTCTCTCTCTCTCTCTCTCTCTCTCTCTGAAATGGAAGCTTCTGTAGAAGGCGACCCAGTTCAACCCTACCACTCGCTCTCGAACAAACAAATTCCCTAGGGTGAGGGAAGCCGCTCCAGAGGGTTCATTGCCCCCTCGGATTCCCCTGAAAAATGCAGGGGCGTCTGGAAGAGCGGTCTCTTCTCTTCGATGCTGGGAAGCGTCGAGAAGGCCTTTCGGGGGAAATTGATGAGCGATGCTTATCGGCGTCGGTGAGGACCAAGCTTTTTTTGGACGGCCAACTAACTCTAACCTCACCCGACTGGGGGGGGGGGGGGGGGGGGACCCTTGAACTTGCTTTAGGAGACCTTGAAGCTCACGCATCATTCGGGGGGCGGCGCCACGCTCGAATAATTTCGG
Organism: Ectemnius lituratus; assembly: GCA_910593735.2. NCBI lineage: Eukaryota > Metazoa > Arthropoda > Insecta > Hymenoptera > Crabronidae > Ectemnius > Ectemnius lituratus. The sequence goes on from OU343045.1 coordinate 6,777,600, forward strand.
CGGAAGAAGCCACCGCGAGTGGCGGGCATAGGAGATTAATTTTATCGGCGGCGACCCAACCCACGCGCGTCGCGACGCCGACGCGAAGACGAGGATTTTCGTGTTACTTTGGGTCATGACCGGACCCCCCCGTCATTATACTCGAATGCGAGCTGCTTTTATACTGGATTTATTAAGAGATTATAATCTATAATTAATTAATAAATACATTCATTTATTATTAATAACCGATCCAAAATTATCTGACACCTCACAATGAGACGCAATCTGTGTCGGATTCTCGGAGTGAAAAAAAAAAACAAAGGGAAGGTGGGAATATATCGGTGGTGCGTTAAAAATACACGAGTGGCAACGGTGTGTGTGTGCGGGGACGTTGCTTCGTCGGCAGTATTTTCGCCCGGGGAATCATGACTAACTGGCGCCGCACGCCTGACATTGACTGCGATTCCCCGAAAGCACGGGAAAAATAGCAGCGTCGGGTTCAATATCTTCCGATAAAGGCTGGGTAGGTTAAACCATTTTATTTCATACTGAAATTTTGTAAGAAAAAACTCGTATTAACAATCCTTTGCAAAATAAATCGACCGAAATAAAAAAAAAAGAAAAAAGATCTTTGAGAATCTCAAACATTCCATCGGGGAATCACTCGGTTGAAGCGAGGTACGCTAGAGGCGCTCTTTCCCCCCCCCCTCCCGCCAGCCGATTTTATTGGTGGCTGTTCGTGCTCGCGCGCCTTTGTCTCTCGGGCATCGGTTGCCGTCCAGGAGAGGACAATAGGCGCAGGGTGGTGGTGGCGTCTAAGGGCGGTGAGAGAGCATTGTTGGACCGAGGAGCGTCGATGAGCTCGACGAACCACCAACCCAAAGGGAGGGTGGGAAAGGATGCCAGGAGAAATACAGGCCGAGCTCTCTCTCTCTCTCTCTCTCTTTCTCTGACAGGATGAACAATGAGACGGCTGAACGCCGATGGCCAATGCTACTTGCGCGAGACTAACTTCGTCTTCCTTTTGTCATTGTGAATATTAGCGATTTTTTTCACTTGACACTTGTCGTAATTATTGATTTGATCGATCGTTGGGTGGATATTTATTTAAATATTTAAAATAGAGGAATAAAGAGACACAGCTGCTCTAATGTTAAGGGAATGCGGGTTCCAGGTTGCAGTGGGCGCGTCTAATTAATAGTGTCGACGCGGGGCGTCGATAAGCGTCGCATCCGAGGACAAGTCGATGCGGGCCAAGGTAGTACTCGATGACAGTCACTCCTTCACTGTCCACTTTAAAGACTACGTTTTCCTGGCAGACACTTGTCATCGTAGTTAATGATCGTTTAATTTGTATAATGCAGGTTTCATAGACATTTCTTTAGTTTAATAGATTGAAAATCATTCATGACAATTCTACTGTTTTAATTGTAAGCTCTAATAAATAAATTCCTTTGAATCAATGTCTATGAAAAAGAAGTGGAACTTGAACTAGGAGGCGCCTTCCGGCAGGAGTTACGGCATCACAGACACGAACTTATCGGATTGGCTCGAGCGTCGAAGCCTTCGAGGACAGCGTACGTATGTACGAGCCTCGGTAACTCGATAGTGAGTTCTCCTGCGCAAGGTGGCAAGGTCCTCTTAAGGGTAACCAGGTCACTCTCGATTCTCCTCCTTCCACTTCATCCGCTCGCCGCCGCCGCCGCCGCCGCCGCCGCCTTCGATTCCACGCTGGCTCACTGACCTCAAATGCAACCGGCAGCCTCCACAGCCACCGACTGCCATTCCAGACCTTACTTCGAACTCTCAGAGTCTTGAGACTTTGACAGAGTTTTTTTTCATTTCGGAGAGATTGGAGGTTGAATAGTTCGAGGATCAAATGAGGTCGATGAGTTGGGGTGGTGAGACCTTACTGGGAGTCTGAGAGTCATGTCTCAGTGCTGAGACTTTGATTGGGTATATTTAATTTTGAAGAGGTCGGAGATAAAATGTGTGGGTCGAGTAAGGTCGAAGAATTGCACTGGTTGAATAGTTCGAGGATCAAATGAGGTCGATGTGTTGGAGTGCTGAGACCTTACTGAGAGTCATGTCTCAGACCTGAGACTTTGATTGGGTAAATTTAATTTTGAAGAGGTCGAAGATGAAATGTGTGGGTCGAGTAAGGTCGAAGAATTGGAGTGTACTGACCTCACTCTGAGAGTCCAAGAGTCTGACAGTATATCCTTGATTTGAGTGAGGAAACCTCGGAGATCAAATATTTTATCGATCTGAGAGTTAAGGTCGAAGACTCTAAGTTCAGAGACCTCACTCTGAGAGTCTGAGAGTGATGATTATTCTATGTTTGATATTAATATTTGCCATTAACACGACTCCCAGCAGACCTTAGATCTTTTTTCTCAATACACGAATGAAAAAGGCGAGTCTATCTTTCAGTATTTGTCCGAGGATCGGACAATAAGAAATATAGGTCGCAGAAACGAGGAGTCCTGGCAGCGACGGCGGCCTTGTGCCAAAACTGTTGCCTCGACGAAAGATATCCTCCACGATTTCTCTCTCTCTCTCTCTCTCTCTCTCTCTCTCTCTCTCTCTCTCTCTCTCTCTCTCTCTCTCTCTCTCTCTCTCTCTCTCTCTCTCTCTCTCTCTCTCTCTTGCACGTTCGCTCACGGCGGCAAAAATATTTCGCCGCGACGACAGCGTCCCGACGTCCCGGTGCTTTATTAGGGACCTTTGTTATCCGGGCGAGAGGCGTCGCATTGTTTGGTGGCGAGCGCCACACGGAGAAGTAGCAGACGAGTGGCTAATTCGTCTTTCCGCCCACCTCTGCGACCAGTCAAAATACTTTTCTGCTTGGCTAATTTATTCTCGGCTTCTTCAAAACATCTGTTTACCTCGCATTAGATTATTTCCCGCTCTATTGTTGCCGATTTATTTCAATAAATAATCCAACAGAAAATTCCTATACTTTTATATCTAAAATTAGTCTATTTTAACAATAACTATACCAAAAACTTAATACAAAATCCACTTTCACAGTACTCTGAGAGCTGTCAGGCGACCTTTTTCCACTTTCCTCAGCAGGCGAACCTGCCTAGAAAGATTCCTCTCGGCTGTATTAGCAGGTAGAGATTCGGTTAAGTCTACGCCGGGCGGGTACAAGTACCGGCGCGTTTTTCAACGTGCGATCGATAAAGCAGGGTCTTACGAGCAGCCGCGTTGCGGATTCACTCGCACTTTCGCGCGACGAAAGAGAAAGAGCGACCGGTTTCCCATATCTGGCGTAACGGGGTGAGCGAGCTCACATGTGTCTGTGTTTCTATCTGTGTCCTATAGGAATATTCTATGTCTCTGCGTGTGTGTGTGTGTGTGTGTGTGTGTGTGCAAGTGCGCCAGCAGGTTCTGGAGACGAGAATCTCTCACGTACGCGCACTCGAGTGGAGCATGCATGCCTGTAGGCTGCTCCAGGCATCATGTGTGCCAGTAAGCTCCCTCGAAAACCCAGTTACTGCACATGCGTCTCGAGCCAAGCCGACCGAGACACTTTGTACTATTGTGCGAGGAGCGTCTCTCTTGAATTAAATATTTTATAATAAAGATTGTAATAAATTATTATTTTTTTATTTCTGTATGTTTCTTATTGTAGAGGATATTCTTGGACTGTTAAATAGTATTTTTCTAATGTCGTAATTGTTAGAATTAAATTCTGCAGGATATAAAATTGAATATTGTGAGTTCGGAGTGTTTCGAAAATGTCTGATTTAATTAATGATGTAATAGAATACGAAAGCAAATATATGATGGAATTTCTAGGGAATGGTAATAAAATGACGAGTTCGTTTATACTACTTGATTTTCGAGAGTGAAAAGAAGTAGAAAAGGGAGTGGCAAGGGTCAGAAAGCCAAGGCGAAGAGTGAATATCTGGCAAGCTTGCCAGGAAAGGGAGACAGAAATGGAGAAAAAAAGGCGAGGAATGCGAAACACGTCCGTGAAGTTATCAGGAACCATCAACGTGTTCATTCGCCGACGGCTCAATCTGAAGACAGAGTCCCTTGTAAAGCTTATCGTCCATTAGCGGGGACACGAGCCGCTGCACGCCATAAGAATGCCGCGATTCTTTTTACTCTTAATTTAGCATATAAAATAAAAAAATTCGCTTCAGAAAATGAGAAATCATCTTCTAAATTACGGATTTTTTTGGCGAATACTTGTTTGGATGCTCAAATGATCGATTTATGAAGAATTGGAGAAAGTTCGGCAACTTTGAAAAAATCGAGAATTTTTCGGGGGTGAAAATGGGCGAAAAAATCAATTTCGAGTTAGGGCTCTGGTTTTTATATCATCGATTCTTATATCAATACTAAGTTTGTATACCAAATTTCAGACCCAGAAAATGTCGGGAAGTCTCGAAAACATGGGAAAAACTTGCTTAAATTTGATGAGATTCATTTTTCAAGAGCAGATTTTTTAGTGTTTTTGATAGAATTCCGGCTTTTAAATCATGGATTCTTTGTTTGCTATCCGTTTTCATGCATAAACAATCGATTTATGAAGCATTCGGCCAAGTTTGGGAACTTTCGAAAAATCGCGAAAAAATGTGAAGGGGTAGGTATGGAAAAATTTTGCGAAAAAATAAATTTTGACCTAGGGCTCTGAATTTTATATCACTTGTTCCTTGATGCAAGAGAACATTCCCCACCAAATTTCAGCTCCTGAAAAAGTCAGGAAGTCTGAAAAACATGGGAAAAACCCGTAAAAATTTGACGAATTTCATTATTCAAGAGCCCCTTTTTCTATGTTTCCCACACAATTCCGGTATTTTTACCACGGATTCTTTGTTTCCTATCCATTTTGATACTCAAACAATCAATTTATAAACAATTATCCAAACTTCAAAGACTTTCAAAAAATCGACTATTTTTGCCGTCCGAAAATGTATGAAAAAATAAATTTCAACCTGGGGCTCTGAATTTTATATCACATATTCCTTGATGCAAGAGGACATTCCCCTTCAAATTTCCACCCCTGAAACATTCATGAACCAACGAAAAAAAAAAAAAATCTGAAAGGGAGGAATCACAAAACCCTCAATTTCGCACTGTTGTTCCGATTTTTTTTTTTTTTGCGCGCGCGCTATGAATAAGTGGATGGCGAAGTAAAAGGAGCTCGAAGTGGCGATATAGGCGCGCACACGAGGGTATTGATTTCAGGGCATAAATAAACCGCACCCTCTCTCTCTCTCTCTCTCTCTCTCTTACTGTCTATTATTCAAAATGCACTTCCACCCGTGGCGAGCCGCCGCGACGTCCTGCGAGCCTTCAGAAATAATAGTCCGACTGACTCGACCATTCCCTGGTTGATCCTTTCCATTTTTATCCTGCGCAACCCTCGCGCACTCTTTCTTTCCCCCCCCCCCTCTCTCTCTCTCGAAAAAAAAAGAATATTTTCATTTGGACTGTTTTTATTTTAATTTCAATTCTGTTTAAATTATTTTATTCAATTTTGTACGTTTCTGTACAGAAGAATATGGAAAATGGGATATAAAGAGTGAAAAGGATTGATATTTGTAATAATATTGTATTAGAAATAATGTAATTTATATAAAATATTTGCCTATCTTGTATATTCCGTGTTTCAAATACGAATTATTTATCGATGATAAATATTGCGGTATTTATTACTGTTGAAATTATATATTATTGTTAATGTATGTTTGATCTTAGTGGAGCATGGTTGATTGTTAATCGTTTTTACCGAACTCCCAGCGAGGTTTGCCCAGAGCGATAATGAAGAGGTAGAATGGAAGGCGTCCACTGCGGTTTATCTGCGCGGCGCGCGCGCTATCGCATCGTAAATACGAAAATATCGTATTTACATTAAACCAGAGTTGTTTATTGACGTCTGCGCACTGTCACTGGCGAAGATCTCATGTAAAACTCTACGTTTCATATCCAACACAAAAATAAGTATGTAAAAAATTTTCTAATTCTTGTACGTCGAATTTATAAATTTTATATTAATTATTACTCTTGTATTTCAACACCTGATAAAGATCGATCGTAATTCATTAATTCAATAAAATAAAAACACTTATATTTCACGCATTTGTTATTAAATTATTTCACTTTTTGTGAGAAATACCAAGAGAAATAATTGAAAAAAGTTATGAATAATAGTAAAAAGGGAAAGCTGAAGAGGTTGCCCGGTCGGCACACACGAGTAGGAGAAGCCTGCGAGTGTTGAGGCTGTATTGATTTCCATTCCGGGCCGTCTGGCTCTAGTCTAGTCCATATCCGGTGTGCTCCTCTTCTAGCACGTGCCGCGCGCCGCCACAAATATATCGATGCAAGCTCTGCTCGATCCTACCGATCCTGACTCTTCAATACCGGAATCTGTCGGGACGAACCGCTTCTTTCATAGGAAATTGGCGGGAAAGTACTACAGACTAACTAAAATGGCGCGGCTTAGACTCAGGAACGGTGGAATTGAATTGGATGAACTATACAGTTCGATATATAAAAAGAAATCGAATTTATTGATCAAATTTGAAATTAGAAACAAGGAAATTAAATTAAATAAAATATAGTTAATTGGAATAATAAAGATTGATAATAGAAACAATGGAATTGAACTGATAAAAGCGCCAACTAGCAGAGGTTATGCGTAACCATTTCATTCACCAGTGGTTCGAAATGCCGCCAATAGGAAAGCTCCAAAGCAGACAGGTAATAATTACAGTATAACCTGTAATTACGGTGCGTCCGAGCGAGGGGCCCGAACGATATCTCCGAGAAGTGGAGCACGAACGACACGAAAGAAAGTTACCGCTCTCGAGTTACGAGAGACGGGACAGCAGATGGCGATAATAACGTGTTACGTCGAAATGGAGAGTGACTGAAAAGAATTTTTTTCATCCACGAAATTACCAACCCTTTTTCGATCTGATATTTTTCCTTGCAAAAGATATCCTTTTGCGATACAAAAGAATTTTTTAAATGTAAAAATAATTAATAATATAAAAGATATAAATTACTAGCATTACAGTAATTAATTAATACCTCCCACCAATTTGTATTATATATATTTAAAAAAAAATACTAGCATCTCATCAAAAGGTGCGTTTCCGCGGGAAAAAATATATTTCCAAATCTCATGTTTAGAACTTCGACAAAAAAACAATACTTCTCTCAAATATTCATTATTACTTCAACGTATGAGTGAATTCTATAGCATTGACGCGCTACCACGACGAAGTCCGTCACGAACATCCTCTTACTAGCTCTAGTGTGGCCTCCTCCGACACTCTCGACTGCTCCAGCCAATGGAATGCTTGGCCGGGAAGGAAGCAGGAATCTCCGAAGCCCGATATATTCGCATTGTAGGTGTCTGACAATGAACGGCGAAGCATTGCTCGCGATTGGAGGAAGTCGGTGAGGCGGTCGTGTAGTTGCCTGGTATAAAGCGAGGAGCGGCAGATATTCAGGTCAGAAAACAAGTGTCGCAACTGGACGAGTTGTCACGCGCGAGGGAACCTCGCTTTCGAATGTCTTTGCGACTCTCATTGAGAATTAATGTGATTTAATGAAGAAAGATTATCTTTCAAATCTGTTCTATTTACAGATTTGTTATAATTCCACAAACTAGTATTCATATTATAACAGTCATTGTTATTTAAAACACCCTAACCATAAAATCCTTCGATCCAATCAAGAGGAGAGTGCGCCACCGTCGCCTCTTTCCCGCGCAAACGCCAATCACGAAACAATCATTCCAACAATGCCAAACGATCGACTAACTAATAACAACGCTCTTCATTGGAGTGCGTCCGCTCCACTCGGATTATTTGCGGCGCTGCTATCTGCGGCCAATTACTTTCTCAGCAAACAACGGCCGCGCAAATAGACGCATTTATCCGTGAAGATCATCATCCATCCATCATCTTTCAACGCGAATCAAATTGTACTTCGAATCATTAATAATTATTTCCTGATATAAATAAAGGTATAATTATTGAACGACACATGAATCAGTGCTACGCGTAGACAGACTTCCTAGAAAGCTTTTAAAATGCGTGTGGCGCGATGACGACGCATGGGAGGTCCGATGAATTCGTCACGTAAACTCCGGACAATGACACTGGCGCGCCCGCCTGCCCCTGGCAGCTTCGTCTCGGAAACACCCGTTATTTCACCGACCACGAAATCCCTAATAATTTGCCCCCGAAAAAAAAAAACAAAAGCAACAACTACATACTTCCAAAACAAGCCCCACCAAAAATTCGTATTCCAAGCATAAATAATTTAGATTATACTTCAACAATATAAACCACATACCTTGACACTCCACGTTGTAGAAGAGTCGTGCCTGACAGTGTGAATCGCGCAGAGGGCAGCAACTCCTTCCTCTTCCGTGACACAAGCACTAACACTTCCGTCTCACTCTCGTCCCCCTCTCTTTTTTTTTCTTTTTTTTTTTAAAAACCACTACTCTCTTTCTTTCTCTCTTGTTATAAATTATTATTTCATAAATATATCTGTCTGCAGGTACTTCGGCCTGGTTGGAGAGCGTGCGAGAGTTTCTACGCTCTTATTATGCGCCGCGACGCCATACGTAGAGATCCGCTTACGTAGCTTCCGGCGTCTGTCCGAAGGGCGCCTCTCTCCGAGGTACGGTATTAATATATTTTATATACTCCTATATCCGTATATATATATATATAGAGAGATTTATATATATATAATATAATATATATATATATAACGCAGGTGCTATGATTTAATATTTGTAGTCGCTTTTTGCTCGGGGTGGCCTAGGCACTATAGCGCTGCGAAAGAGGTTTCAAGTTTGAAGGTACTTGTACGTACGAGGTATATGTTCTCAAGGTAGAAGTGTTAAATATAGGAGCGATACTGCGTAGAGCCTGCCTTCTGTTCCCCTCTCTTCTAAGAAAAGGGTGTCTTTTCTTATTTCTTATTTTCTCTCCCTCTCTCTCTCTCTTTCTCTTTCTATCTTCGTTTAGGCTTTCGTCTGCCCCCTTTTATCTCGCGGATCTTCTCTTATTTCTTAAGACCTTCGACGACGCACTGTCTTCGGGCTTTCTTGTGTCTCTCTCTTTCTTTCTTTCTTTCTTTCTTTCTTTCTTTCTTCAACTTTTTCTCTCGGTGGTACTCTCTTCTTCTTCTTTTTTCGACGACGACGACGACGATCTCTTCTCGCCCAACCTAACCCTCTTTCTTCCTCGTTCTCCGCCCTCCCTTCTTCTTCTTCTTCTTCGCTCTTTCACGGAAGGTCACAAGTCGTTATCACCTCCTCGAGTTTCCCCGCTTGCAGCAGGCCACATCGCCCTCCGCCCTGCACCAGCTCGCCTCCGCCACAGCCGGATAACAGATCAGCAGCTCCACCAGCATCTGCGAATATAAGATTAACAAGAACTCTGTGAAATATTAGAAAAATTCAATGAAACCCTCTTATAAGAATCATTATAATTGCTTTCGACTTGAATGGCTCGTTGAAGCGAAATGTGGCGTGTACGCGATGAATAATGGCGAGGAACAAGCATGCCTGAAGTATCATTTAGGCAGCTGGCGGGTATCGCGAGGGTAAACAGGCCGAAGCGGCAGGTTAAAAAGGCCTCGAAGGGGCTCGATTCTCGTGCTCGACGGCCCTGAAAACTCTTCTTCTCCCATAGGAAAACAACACATACGTATAACCAATCGAGAAAGAGAAAGAGAGAGAAAGAGAGAGAGAGAGAAGAGAAACGCGTATACCGCACCGACGAGCACGCACAGGGGTTTCATGGTATTTTTAATTTCACCCTCGTGCCTTCCCGGCGACAAAGAGCGACGACCACGCACTACGTGGCAGAGCTTTACGGAACGCGACGAGAGTTCCTGGACCTACGTCAATGGGGAATTGAATTCAACTAGATGAAATATAAAAATTAGTCGAATCACTAAAAGTGATTTTAATAATTTTTTAAAGCCACACGAAATCACAAAGAATTAAATTCTTGTAGATTTCGTACTTTGATTGATAATAATATCATTCGTTTGAGACTAACACTGGGAAATAATGCCAACGGAAGCCAGGACACCACGCTAAAGAGAGAAAGCGGGCGAGCGTCAGTGTCGCACGATGCGAGGAAAAGAAGAGGCGAATCAAGCCGAGGAGGAAGAGAGGGTCGCAGCTATCGTAATACAATACTATTAGTTGAACTTGAGCTACTTATGAATGACCTTGTCTGGTTCAAGCACACGCACGAGCACACTTCGCTCGAACTTGTATTGTTCCTTTAGTTCTTGTTTTGGTCTGGGGATTTTTCAAGTTTTCATTATTGAAAATTCGTTGGAATAAAACGACTTTGATATTATGTTGGATTAATGTATAATACTTCCTCGAAATAAAGAATAGAAATTCATGGAATAAAGCCAGAAACAGAGAGAATTGTTCAAGCGTCCAGCACTTTCTATGGCTCGTTAATTTTTCAATATTCCTTCTGCCGGTGAAGAGATTACACAGCGCAGGGAAGAAGCTATTGCGGAGACGACACTGCCAGAAACGTGCTCGGCCGCGCGGAAATCCCCATGAACCCGGCATACTTTACGAGAGCTTACGTAATCGTCTTCCAAACAGACTGGAAGAAGTTCCTGGAATTGAGAGATTCTCTATTCTTGTTAAATTATGTTCTTTGTATTTCGTCAGGATTGTAATAAAAATTAACAGGATTATAAAAGAATGTATTATGAACCTTAGATAAATGTTTGAAAATTATTAACAATCTAGTTGAAGAGAAATAATTTTGCAAAGTGTCAAGTTTACAGTGTCATGTTCTTTGTATCTGACAAGTGTAAATTGAACAGTTTTATTTTTAGAATCAACATGGATGTCAGGATTGTAATAAAAATTAACAGGACTCTAAAACAATGTATTGTGAACCTTAGATAAATGTTTGAAAATTATTGCTAATCTAGTTGAAGAGAAATAATTTTGCAAAGTGTCAAGTTTACAGTGTTACGTTCTTTGTACCTGACAAGTGTAAATTGAACAGTTTTATTTTTAGAATCAACATGAATGTCAGGATTGTAATGAAAATTAACAGGACTCTAAAACAATGTATTGCGAACCTTAGGAAAAAATTTAAAAATGATTCATAATCTAGTTGAAGAGAAATAATTTTGCAAAGTGCCGACCAATTACGAAAGAGCCGGAAAAGGACGAGAGTAGCGCATTGGCTCCGCTCGAGATTAGCGAGGCGCTCGATCGATAATGTATTCCGCTCGAAAATAAACTGACCTATACCAATAGGACGACGTTAGCACTTGCTGGGGCGACGCTGCCGACGCCGGCGACGCCGCCGCCGCCGCCGCCGGCGCGAGTGACCCCTCCGGAGTTTCTCCATAAATATTTACGCCGCTCCCGACGCTCCTCGCCAGGTTCATCGATCGATCGCCGCTCTGCCAGCCGAGTTTCGATCGTTGCGCCAACTACAGTCACCTCGCATAAATAGTCCGAGACCTCTATCTTTCGGTATCCGGTGTTCCGAATCATTGTCCTCTCTTTCGAATTAATGCCAAAAATACTCTTTTTCTTTTCTATTTTATTAAATAAATTTCTATATTTTTTTAAATTTATTCATTGCAATGAATATTAAATTATAATTTTCTAAATATAGTTTCCCGAATGAATAATAGCGGACGGAAAAAAGTCAGACGACTGAAATCATTGGATAATTCCCTTGAAATGAGGAGGTTCGAGTGGTCGACTAAATCAATATTAGTATCGGCGAGATACCGGGATATCGTGCTCCCTTCATCGCTATCTAACCCAGAGTAGATGTGAGCGTGTCTCAGTGTTGGTGGCGGGTATGCACGCGAGAGAGAGGTTAGGTCGACTTTATCTCACGCGAGCGCCGCATTAATAATCCATGCCGGTAACTAGAGCGCCGAGAACTTCAATCTTTCGTTCTCTTTCTGGCTATTAGAATTTCAGTTGCAATTGTTCAATTTGAATGATAACTTTAAGTGGAAAGATATTTGGAGGGAAAGCGAACATGCGTTCCCGCGCAAATCGCCATTAATGGCTTCCTCGACCAATGAGATTTCAATAGTCCGCCATTAAAACGAAAAAACAAAATCTGAATAATTTAAAATCTTCCAAACAAATAATAACTTTAATTAAAACACCACAATTTTCTATCTACAAAAATATATAACAAAAAAAATAGACGAACAGCTTAGAAAATTTTGTCCGTACGAAAGCCAACGGTAGAAACAGAAACCACTCCCAGCTCTATTGGGAATGCACTCAGCGTCTTAGAATAAAAATGCATCCTCAGCTATTGTCCGCACGGCGCGCGAGGAGGCGTCCACGCGCGCTCCATGCCAAGCAAGCGCATTCCGTCGCAGCCGTGTTTTCCTTTTACACTCGATTCCTGCCGAGCAACCATTTCCCCAGGAGCAGAGCAAAGCATTCGCCACAGGTGAAAAGTGCGCCGCTAACAAGGACGAGGGTTAATCAAAGAGTTAGTTAAAGGTTCGAAATACGAGCCCGCTAATGAACCTACACGTGCTTGCCAAGGAAAGTTCGTTTTATAGAAAATTAGTCGAATGTAACAGTAAAATAAATAGTAAAAAAATTAATTCATTAGTTATAATATATAATAAAGCCTGTTTCTATAGAAGAATAATTCAAAGTTCATTAATCATAGATTAATCCATAATTAATAAGTATTAGTACGACAAGTGTAACGCGTTGAAATGTATCAAGATTTCAGTAGAAGTGTCTCGAGTGTGTCAGCCGAGTAGAAAGAGCGGGTTGCGAGCCGCTGGGACAGGCGAGCGCAGTCCCTGATGTTTTCTGCTCGGTCAGTAGTGCCAAGGGAAAACTTAGCCCCTACTGCCTTATGAAAAAACGTAAGAATAACCATTTTTTATAATACTACAACCATAATTTTGAATGATTCCAAACCGAAACTAATTAATCTACTTTTATATCCAATTCTACAACACTATCAACTATCTTTAAATAATCCTTCACACTTATTGAACTCTCGCAACAATTCCAGTTTTAAATTCAGTAATAAAAAAAAATCATTAAAATTCGAAACATTGCTGGAAACCAGAAAATTCTATGTTCGAAAGATGAAAAGTAACGTGTAGGACAGAGCGGAGAGTGTGTCGGCCGTGAAGGCGTGGATGGCAAGAGAGCGCGGCGACGCATGCGCGTTTCTTACGGCGCAAACGAGTCGGGACACGCTCGCAGGCAGACGAGAGAGCGTCCCCCCTTTGAGAGAGGACAGCGAATGTGGGCTAAAAATGATACGCTCGCCGAGGTGACGTCATCCAGTTAGTCCGTCTGCCAGCGGATTGCACTCGCTGCTGCTGCTGCTGCTACTACTCTGGCTATGCTGCACCGACGACTACATCTGCACGACCTCGATCATCTTCTCGAGATTCGACGCGACGTGTCTCGACGCCGCGCAAACGCCTCTCTCTCTCTCTCTCTCTCTCTCTCTCTCTCTCTCTCTCTCTCTCTCTCTCTCTCTCTCTCTCACTCGAATTCTCGTACACCAACTGTATCCGGAGCGGCGCACGTGCGCTGGGAATGGGAGCATTAATTTCCTGGGGAAATTCGGACGATCAATGCCCTTCTTTTTTTATATTTCTATATTATAATTACAGTCATTAAATTCTTTTCAATTCTAATTCGACTAATACAAATTTTAATTAATAAATTAAAACTCTATGATTGGTGTCTGTAACTTTCCTATTTTCACGGGTCTGTCAAGCATATGCTTGCGCGGCGCAACATTGCTATCTGGCGCGCTGGGCAAAAAGCGAGTGCAGGGACGCGGCGGCGGCCGGCGTGCAGCTGGCTGAAAGGGGTACATTATTCATATGATCTCTCTCGGACAGGCGGGCAGCAGCCTTGACGAGCCGCGCGCAGTCAGCTGACTGCGCGGCGATCAAGTGATATTCATGGTGCCAGTGGAGCGGAAGAATTGATATTCCTAGTCGAGGCCCCTCGCGCGAGCAATCAACAAACTGCGCGAAATTCTTTTTCTCTATTATAAACATCATCTATATAATATAAATATAATCTTACAATTAAAAGGAATTCTTTGTCTACGACAAGAATATATTTGCATAGAACTGGAAGACGTAACTGATGCCGAATCCAGCAGAGAGTCGGAGGCGCATTCCAACCACTGCATTTAGACTTCTCGAAACTATTCCGAGAAATAGGCTAAGCCGGCGCGGCGCGTCCGGACGCCTAGCGTGTAAGATTAAACAGGAGTGATCTTGCAACGAGAGAGAAAAATAGGAAGGTTAATGGAGTTTAGTGGTTTAATTGAACGGTGCGAGATACTTGAATGTGTACCTGGCACCTACGCTTGGCTAGTTGCGTAAGAGGCCTGCCGGATAAATAGTTATTGACCTTTATTGCCATTAGCCTCGCCGTTTCGCACTCGCTCGCATCATCATCCGCGTCATTAAATTCCTAGTACCGCTTAAACCTTTCCTAACCACTATTTTATTTTTTCTTTCCACTTCTAAATCATACATTTCTTAATACAATATAATACAATTTACTTTAATATTAAAATAATAATTTTTGTATTATTTAAACTTTCAAAAAAATTCGAATTACTTTACAATTAATACCGCGCAGGATCATCACAATCCACTCGCCTGTTCAACCTTCTCCCCAGATGCTGATAAACCGTAATCGCTACCGTGCTATCGCATTACGCTTACTTCGCGCGCCACACACACACACACACACACACACACACACACACACACACACACACACACACACACACACACACAAATGCCCCGGCGACAGAACAACACAAACATATGTTTCTCGCGTTGGTCGAATAGTCGAGTGGCAAAAATAGCGCACCGAAAACGGGAGAGAGTCGCGAAATCACGCCTGCGCATGACTCAAATGATATTCGCCGAAGCGACTGGAATTCCGCGTCGGAGATTTTTCGAGATATCGAGCGCGAGGAGCTCTCGATCGCCACTTATCGAGGCACGGCCGCGCGGTGCGCGCGCGGCTTCATGAAAAATGCATTCGCCCGCTGGGAGAAAGCCGGCCGAATTACGGATACGCTCGTTTCGATCATTGTCCGAGTGCCGCGAGAGAAAATCATTTCGAAATCCAAAGAGAATGTCTGGCTGACTAAAAACAAATCACTGACTTATTTTTTTCTCACCATTACTCTAACATTTGTTTGTTAATTTTTCCGAAACTTAATTCGAAATATAATTCGACATAAATATTTCAACTTTAAAGACTTCTTTGTCGTAAATAATAATTGTTCTTACAAAATCCAGTATAGAATGTGACAAATATCGGCAACACTAGAATTCGCGTGTGAATACGATCGGAGAGTGCTTGTATCTTGAAAGGCGGCCGGCAACAAACACGGCCATAATAATTTTATCGAGCCGCCGCGTTACGACATCGGAGAGGTCAACGGTACGCCTTACACAGTGTAAATGCACAGATTGTGCGAACTTGTCACTCCTTATCCAGAGAACTCGAGGAATAATTAATGTTTAATATTCGCGCTAGGATATTGTCGAATTTTCATTTTTTCTATTATTCGCACTGTAAAATATCGCTCTTAATTAATTTTGTATCATTTATAGTGTCCCTAAAGAATTGTAATATGATTATTTATTTAATTAAAAGTCGACTGATTTCTATTTAAATAAATTATAATCAGAACGAAATAATAAACTCTGAAATTAATCATAATTGAATAGTATTTCTAATAAAATCAATTCTAGCTACCTAATTTGTTATGTTAATTAAATAAATTATTATTCTCATACAGGGTTTTTATAGAAAAGGGTCAAGTTGCATCGTAATAAACTAATAAACTCTGAAATTAATCATAATTGAATGATATTTCTAATAAAATTAATTCCAGCTACCCAATTTGTTCTGTTAATTGAATAAATTATTATTGTCACACAGGGTTTTTATAGAAAAGGGTCAAGTTGCATTCAGAATGGATGATGGACGATGTTTTTGGCGAGACGAGTAGCCGCTGAGGTCAAGTAACGAAAGAGGCTTTAATTTTATCGCACTCGGCGCTCTTTCCGCGATAGAGAGAAGTCGTCGCTCGCACGAAAACGATGAACTCGCCAGTCGTTGCTCTCGCGGATTAAAATGCATCTCGACCTTCGAATATTACGCTTTGCAATCGAATGATATTATTAGTCAGCTGTTCAACGAATCCCAATTTAATTGACTGAATATTTTCATTAATAATACAATTATTTCAAGAGAATAAATATGTTTCTATGTTTTGTAATAAGTTTTCTAAGTGATAGTTTAAAAAATTCGAATTAAAAGTAACGCCAATTGTCAATTGGTTCCTCGAAATTGGTTCTGTCTGAGCGAAGTGCGAAGCCAGTAGAAGTTGTTCATAGGCATCCCCTTCCGGGATGGAGAAACCCTTCGCGTACCAGATGCATTTTTAACCAGGCCAGTTGCCAGCTCTTAGACAACTGGATTATGCTTTAACAACTCGGCGACGATCCCCTTAAAATTCCACGCCTTCGACATTAGTCTCTCAAGTGTATAAATTAATAAATAAATTTAATTTCGAATTATTATATTAAATTGATGAATTTCGGATAAATGCTTGAAATATTACAAAATATTAAGTAATAGAACTGCATTGTTTTGCAAATAAAAAGAAATGTTTCAACTACTTTCCACTTTTGCAATAATAGCGGTAATAAAAAGTTCGCAAAACATTACGAAGTCCTGTCGAATCCCTCGGCAGAAGTAATTGACAAAGAAAAACAGAAGCGATTGCATATCGCGAAGAACAAATGCACTTAAACGCTTCGATAGTTCCTCGAGGAATAAAAAAGAAAACACTTCTGCAATATTATCGCGTTAGAAAATCGTAACTCGTTACCAATAATAAACCAGAAAGTATTACGAAATTATTACCAATCAAAGATAAAATCATTTAGAAAATACTAGAAAAACATCAATCATCCACTCAAACGAATGGAATTTCGTCTGTGAATGATTCAGAGATAGCTGTGATTCTCATTACGCAATATCGCTCGCTCCCATGAAGGAAAGAATGCCGAAGGTTTCTTTGCTCGGTAATTCGTTATCGCCTCGCCGGATTCTCATAGTGCGGGACGACATTGGAGGCCGTGGATGTGCACCGAGATAATGCAGGTTTGTTATCGTCGCCATGAGGATTCGCCCGAGTCTGAAGCA
This sequence comes from Ectemnius lituratus, assembly GCA_910593735.2. NCBI lineage: Eukaryota > Metazoa > Arthropoda > Insecta > Hymenoptera > Crabronidae > Ectemnius > Ectemnius lituratus. The sequence goes on from OU343045.1 coordinate 6,794,842, forward strand.
AGCTTCTTATCGCTCGCTATCGATGAA